>BKZX01027336.1:33422-82954 GCA_014362285.1 Fagus crenata
TTTTTTTTTTTTTTTTTTTTTTTTTTTTTTTTTTTTTTTAAATAGTATTAAAAATAATATTATTAAACAAAAACATTCGGAAACTTGTTTATAATTAAGGAATAGAGAATATTGTTGACAATGACTTGATGGAGACAGCTCATGAATGACTCCATACCACTACATTAATATTATAGACTCTTCTTAAAGAATACAATACAATGGTATTACCCATAGTATATGTATTAGCTCTGTAACACTTTCCCTCAAACTAGAGCATATATATCATTGTAAACACTCTATTTTATATCTTCTGCAACTTAAGTTTTCGGTTCCAATGATGAAGAAGCCTTAATCTTTGTCAAAACGAGTGCAACTCAAGTGTTAAACCCAACAACACAATTCTCAAGACTTCAGGCCCATTTAAACTGCGGTACAACAATTTCAACAAAAACTCTAAAATCACTCCATTTCATATTGATTCTAATTTATTCAAATTAATTCTAATTGATTTGCTACTAATTCATGGTGATGACTACAAAAACTATCTAGTATATATTGACAGCCCCCTATGTGTGTATGTGAGAGAGAGAGAGAGAGAGAGAGAGAGAGATTGTTCTGTTTGAGCAACAATATGTTATATGTTCACGGAAAAACTTTTTTTTTTTTTTTCTTTTAAATTCTAAAAAAAAAAAAAAAAATGTTTTTCTTTTACCATGCAGCAATTGACGTGGGTAGCCTTACGATACGCCGACACACCACATGCTCCTCGTCCAAGCACCACTGGGGGGAATCGACAAAGTTCTAAGCCAAGGGAGGCACCTAGCACAGAGAATTACAAGGACAGGGTCAACACTCTAATGTTGGTCGCAACACTTGTGGTCACTGTAACCTTTGCTGCGGGTTTCACCGTGCCAGGTGGTAACAATGACTCTGAACCACACGTAGGCATGGCAAAATTCCTATTACGCCACATGTTCCACGTCTTCACAGTTAGCAACACCATAGCTATTTACAGTTCTGTTACTGTTGCTGTTGTCCTTATCTGGGCACAACTAGGTGATCTTAACTTGGTTATTGCTTCCCTTAAGTTGGCTGTGCCAATATTGGGACTAGCTCTAACTATGGTCTCCTTAGCATTCATGACAGGTAGTTATTTAATAGTGAGAGACGTCCACTGGCTTGCTTCTTTTGTTTTGGTCATTGGCTCATTCTTCATCCTCACTCTCACGATACTATTTATTCCACTTTGTTTACCAAGTTCCTTACCCCATCCCATTTTTCGCTACATTGTCTACTATCCATTCTGCCTTTTGATTATAGTTACCAGGAGTAACCCTAATGATAAGGAAGAAAAATAATCTCCTTTATGTGTGTTGTATTGTATGATGTCTAATGTATTCTTGAACTCTGGTCATGCATTGCAACAGGATATGTATTGTTTCAAGTGTTTCATTAAGGAATCTCATTGTACTATAAAGAACTTTGTATTAATTCGTATTGAAGCTTCTATCAATTCTACTTTTTGTGTGGATTTTATTTATTTCGATCCAACTGTTTCGTTTATGAATTTAGAAGCTGGTTCACATTAATGTCACTATTAATTCTTCTATTGTTTTTATTGGTTCACGTTAAAAGCTTCTAGTGAATTTTTCTATTGTTTTTCTTCATAAAGCATGCCACTGGCCACCTTCTCACACCTTGATCTAGAGACGGAGCCACATGACGGTTAGAGTAGGTATAAAAAGTTAATTGACCCCCCACTAACATAATTTTTGGGCTCCTACTAACACTATTTTTGGGTCCTTTCAACAAAAAATTGCCCAAAACAAAATAGTCTAAATTATCCAACAACCCAAATCACAAAGAAAGAATAAATAAATAAATAAAATACAACTCAATCAAAATCATCCCAAGTCACAAAAATAGCAACACATAAAAATAAATCAGCCCAAGTCAAATTTACAACAAATCATAAAATGTAATTTTTTTTCTTTTCAAATTCCAACAAATCAGAAAATGTATCAATCTATTAAATTCAAAAAAAAAAAAAAATAGTTAGGGTTTGGCAAGACCCAGTAGAGGCAACAAAAAAAAAAAGCATCGTAGGGTAAAGAGAGAGAGAGAGAGAGAGAGAGAGAGAGGGGTTGCGCACCGCTCACGCCGTCACATGTCACGCCTGGCTGGAGTCCTGAAAACGCACTGCACCTCACAGCCCTCACGGTCACGGTGCAAACCTTGACCTCGTCGGCTTGATTTTATTTTGCCGAAGCTGCATCCCGTAGTCCACAGATTTGGTATGAGTTGACTCTCTCAGGCTCTTATCTCTCTCACTCTCTGTTTGCTTTGATTTATTTTTTGCTTAAGCCTAAATGTATTTGCTTTGATTTTTTTGTGGTTGTGCTTTGATTTAAAATGTCAGCACTTAGCACACTGCACACTTATATTCCCAGTCACTTATTTTAGTCAATACTCAGTCTCATTAGTCATTGTCACTTTTTCTATCTTTTTGGTTTCTCTCTCTAGTCTTCGGTCTTTCACTTTCTAACATCTCAATTTTCTCATATCTCAATGCACTTTTTTGTTGTTGTTTTATTGAGTGTTGTGTACTGAGTGGCTCTATTTGATTATTAATTGCTGATTTTGAGTGCTCTGTTTGTAAGTGTTTGATTATTAATTGCTAACTTGTTGTGTTGTGTGTTGTAAGTCATGGGTGTCAAAATTACTATGTTTAACAACTGTACAACTGTGCAATATGTACTAGTACTGTAGTGTACAAAATAAACATAATTTCTATTTGATTTGTAGATTATGGGTAAGTCAACTACAATAACGCACTTTTTCAAAAGAAAAAACTTGAATGATTCAAAAGCCAGTGCTAGTGATGCAACATTGCCAACCACTAATGTCGACATCCCAATTCCAAGAAATATCGAAATTCCAATTCCGGAAAATGTAGATATCCATATTTCAGAAAATGTTGATATCTCAATTCCAGAAAATCCTTAACCAAAATTTCAAAAAATTGATACTAGTTTGTTGGAGCGGGATCCTAGATTGCGTCAACAAATATGGGATTATCATGTTAATCAACGTGATGAAATGCGACGATCTTACTATAACTATGGTGTTTTCCAACCTATTTTGTTAATACTATATGTATGCTACTTTGGATTTTCATGAAAAAAATTTGGTTGATACACCAGCCCCCACTCATGTAAATTTCTGGCTACGTCCCTGCTGTCTCGACCTAACCTTCCAACCTCTTTCAAACTACCCAAACCACCAATTACATCAACCAAATACTCATTTCATAACACATTTTAAAAAATCATTACAAAAAATATATATATATATATATATCAATTCTTGAATTGACTAAAATAATTTCTTATAAATATTTATTGATTTGAAATATTCATCTTATTCTTCTCTTCAAAGGTGAATTCGGTTCAAGGGCTTCAAAAAACGTATTTCTCGGATTAAACAGAGATGATGATGAACTCGTAGATGAACTTCTAAGCCTTGGGCTTGTTTAGAGGTTCTTCATTTTTTGTGTTCATCGTATTCTAAGCCTTGTGTGTTGAAGTTGTTCGATGCTTTTGGGCTTGAATTTGATGAATCTTCTATGGATCAGAGTTCTTGAAGTTTCTGAAGGTTTTGAAATTTGATTCCAATAGAACTTTGAGACTTGGAAAAAAAATGATTTAAATGAATCTTCATCAATTATTCTTTGTATTTGAAAATTCTGATGTAGAATTTCTTAAAAACTTTGGAGTTTGAATCTAATCGAACTTTGAAAGTTGTGGTTCTTGAAGTTTCTGAGGTTTTGAACCTTGATTCTAGTAGAACTTTGAAACTTGGAAGTTTGATTTAAATGAATCTTCTTTGAATTTGATGACTTTGATGCAGAATTCCTTTGGAGCTTCGATGCTAGAATCCAATAGAGGTTCTACGTTTAAAGATTTGAAGTTCTTCAAAAGCCATGACTTGATTTTGACAAAACTTCAATACTTGAAGAATTGATCTAGAATGACTTAGGGGTGCCTCTATTTATAGTAGTCTTCTAAGGAAGAGTCTCCTTAAAACTAGTCTTTTTGAGGAAAATTTCACTTGAAACTAATCATTTAGAAGACAAGTGATCAATTACAAGTGTATTGGAAAGGACACTTATCTTGATTTTGTGGATCCACGTGACACGCAACAATTTTTTAATTTTTCAATATGATGACACATGTCATCGTTTAATTTTTTTAGTTTTTTTTTTAATTAATTTAGTGACACATGTAAATTTAAGATTTATCATTAAATTTTAATGTGACACTTTGTAATTGGTTTAAAATTTCTCAATTCCTACCCCTAGTCTCCGTTTCAACAATTTTTCCTCTTCCACAACACCATTTTACTTTGACCTCATAGACGCCAACACTGCACCTTTGATGTTCTTCCCTTCCTTTAAACTCTTCATGGAACTCCATTTAATTAAGTTATTAGAGTACTCTTTCTGCTTGTCACCAACTATTTTACCAAATTACACATTACACTCTTTATGTTTGGTCAAAATTCAATTAAGTCCTTTAAGTTTTGACGGTTTCAATTCAGTCTTCTAAGTTTCATTCCGTTTCAATTGACAAATTTCCATTAAATTTTGTTAACACCGTTAGTTTTTCATTTAAATTTGATTTTTAGATTTTTTAATCAAATATTAAAAATAAAAAACATAACTCAATTAACCCAATTAAAAAAACACCCAACCTGATTGTTTTTGTTAAATATTGAGCAATAAAGCTCAAATGCCAGGTTAGGATTATAGCAAGAAAGCATAGAATAATATGTAAAGTATTTAGGGATAGTAAAGAGAGAGTGGAAGCGCAAGGGTGACGTGGTTCAGCCTTACGGCCTACATCCATGGAGGAAAGCCCTTAATGGCTACGTCTTTACTATAGGACAACATGTATTACATTGAGTCATTAGCATAGTATTTATAGGAGAATAACCTTAGATTAACCATACATTAATTAGGGTTAACATGAGTGTATATAAAAGTAATATGTTTTGCTTGTACACCAAGTATTGGACTTGGGTCTTGACCATAGAATGGGCCTTGATATACTTTAACATCCCCCTTCAAATTCAAGCTGTAATATGATGAAAACTTAAGTCTGGAATTACATGAAGTAGAATACACGAAGAGAAAACGCCTAACAAAGATCACCGTCGAAGAGGAATAAACCAATAAACCCATGAAGCACACGATGCACGTGAAAATGATAGCAGAAGAGCTCTAACGCATGAAAGCTGAGTGCATGTAAGACAAAAGAAAAACAGTCTTTAAAGCATGATGCGAATTATGCAGCAACTAGGAAGGCGCATGAGGGACTAAGACAATGCACCAGAGCTAGTGAAGATGCCTCGAAGTGACCATAGAATATAGAATATGCCTTGATATACTTTAATATTAAAGTGACCTTGAATGATTGGAGCACATCGTGGAAGAAAATGTGCAATGATGAATGCCAAAGACAGTTGCAAAGGCCTGAAAATGGCTTCACCTGTGACCAGAAAATGGCTACTAAGGTCAAGGATGTCTGCAAAGGTGACCGGAGAAACATTGACATGCATCTTGTAGAGGCATGTGAGCGAGTTGGCAGATTTTGCATAGCTTGTACCCATTAAGAAGAAAGAATGGGCCAATATGAATGACTTGGGAGCTTCAATTGAGCAAATGGACCTCAAAATCAGAATCTACCAAAAAACGAAGAGGAAAAGTGCTTTCGTCGGAGAAAAACAATGTTCGGAATGGCCGAAAAGTGCTGGTCAACAAAAACTAGCAAAGATCAACGGTGGTCAACAGAAGAAATGCAGTGATCAACGGAGGCAAGTGGCAGTCAACAAACCCAGTCAACGGTCAACCATGATGATGTGGAAAGTTAACGTATGACGTGGAAAAGATGACGAGGCACTGGCTACTAAGTCGGATGATGACGTGGAAGTAGGGTTGATGTGGCGATACAAAATGATGACACATGGCTGATGACCGAAAGGAGGGAAGCTCATTGGTGCATGTTTCTCGTGAGGAGGCAATAGGCTAGGCGCGTGTAAACGAAAGGCCGAATCTTCTAGTTGTGCATGGATGCGCATGAGACCTCCGATTGAGATGATTCCACTAGAATTAGATAGATCAGTCAACGATCTATCCATTGATGTGGTCGGTGAGTTGATCAAAGTTATGGAGGCATCGCTTCCAAGGCTTGGCGGCACGAGATTTGCGTAAGGCGTGCGGATTTCATCGCCGGAAACACGGACAGTGTGTGGAAGGTCCGATGACGATAATTTTTGCAGGGTTTGAACAAGGGGCCTGAGATCTTTAGAATAGTATGGTCATTGTCTTGATCAGAGATTTATTGACGGCAGATTCGTGATGGCTGTGGTCTTGTACGCAGTGGAACGGCAGTGGAAGAACGCTAATGAAGAGAAGATTGCAAATACCTCAAAAACAAATTTTGGCTCTAATACCATGTTAAATATTGAGCAATAAAGCTTAGATGCCAGGTTAGGATTATAGCAAGTGATAAGTCATGAAATATGACTTATTTACATGCATTTTAGAGAGATTCTATTGGGATTGTGTTGCCTTACATGTCTAATTACACTTAAATGGATGTTTGTTGTTCAATTCATTGAATTGCATTTAAGTGTACTAATTTAATCCCTTAGATGTTAATTTGGGCTATGCTTGATTGCAGGTACAAGTTAGATCAGATTGGAGTTAAATAGCACAAGCTAGAAGGAGTAGAAGAGAAGAAAAAAGTGATAAACCACAATCCAGCCGACTAGATTGGGACATCCACGCGACTGGATGAGGCTTCAAGTGATGACTAAGTTTCCATCAGTCAACTACACCTTTAGGCGGGAACTCCAGAATTCAAATCAAGAAGGATCCAGTTGACTGGATGATGATCTAGGCGACTGGATTAATTGTCCAGAATTAGCAGAAACTCCAGACTTTAAGAATTCGAGAATCCGGTCGACTGGATGGGATCCACAGGTGACTGGATCAATTAATCCAAATCAGGCAGAAAGTCCAGGAGGCTTTTTAATGAAAATCCAGTCGACTGGATGGTGTTCCAAGCAACTGGATTCGCGCGAAATCAGTTTTAAAGAAAGCTCATTTGTGTTTTAAAGCTCTCCCAACTTAAGGCCCATTGGACCCAATTTGTTTAGGGTCTGAAGTTCGAATTAGATAGATGAGATTAGGGTTAATAAGAAGATTTAGATTATACGGTGGAATTAGACAGACTTACCCTCTCTCTCTCTCCTCCAAGTTTAGGTTTTCACTTCCATGGCCGCCTAAGCTCCTTGCTAGGGTTAAGGGCTATGTTTTCTGTATAAAGGTATGAGTACTTTGTAATCCCTTTGGTTTTTATTGTTTAATTATATTTGATTGTTGAATATTTGATGCCTACTGATGTATTTTTTATTCCGTACTTTCTATAAGTTCAATCATGTTTTTCTTATGATTAAGGGGGAATATTTCATGGTTTCAATTAGGTATCATGTTTTATAAAATTGAAAGGTTTTTCTAAATATTACTCTAGCCATTTTATCTTCTCCAATTATAAAGTGTTCCTGAGTTCTTTTAGTTCAATAGGTTAAAATCTTTTTAAAGGAAAATAATCAATTGTATACTGTTATTAAAATAAGGTTTTTAACCGGAATTACAAGGGAATCATACTAGTATAGATGAAACACTCTGAAACCCTAGTGCCTTTTACATATTAAATTTCCATAAACCAAATCCATTTTACACTTTTAAACAGTTAATTACATTGCCTTTTGAAAACACAAGCTCCCTAAGGATCGACAACCCTTTACACATTGTGCTAGAAGCACCGTTTATTATTGAATGACATCAGCAAGCAAGTATAGAATAATATGTAAAGTATGTAGGGATAGTAAAGAGAGAGAGAGTGGAAGCGCAAGGGTGACGTAGTTGAGCCTTACGGCCTACGTCCACGAAGGAAACCCCTTAATGGCTACATCTTTACTATAGGACAACCTGTATTACATTCAGCCTTTAGCTGGGTTTTTATAGGAGAATAACCCTAGACTAACCATACATTAAATAGGGTTAACATGAGTGTAATACAATTAATATACTTTGCTTGTACACCAAGTGTTGGACTTGGGTCTTGACCATAGAATGGATTGTGCAGCAACTAGGAAGGCGCATAAGGGACTGACACGGTGCACTAGAGCTAGTGAAGATGCCTTGAAGAGACCATGAATAAGCCTTGATGTAGAAGCAAAGCATATTACTTCAACAGTTTCAAACCGATTAAACATAGAAAAACCAAAAAAAAACTACACAATAAAGCAAATCCCCGAATCGTGAAACCCAAGCTTCTTTCTAGAAATTTTATTTTTATTTTTCTTTCCTACACTGGACATATTTCTACAAAGACCACAAAGACCGGTAAGAGAAAAAGAAAAAAATAAAATAAAATAAAATGTCGAATGGGTTCTGCTAGACCTGATAAGTCATGAAATATGACTTATTAAGCCTATTTTCTAAGGTTTTTAATAGAATTATTTTGCATTAATTTTATTTTTAGTTCTATAAAAATCATTGCATTTCTTTTATTTCATTGTGTTGTATAAAAATAATTTATTTGGATGCATTATTTTAATTTTATAAAGTCTAAATTTTATGTTATGTTTTAGGTGCAAACTAGTGCTATGAAAAAAAAAAAAAAAAAAAAAAGCCCAGCAAGCCTATAAGGCCAACAAGCCCACAGGCTCACCTCTCCCCTTTCTTACCCATGCTACACAGGATCGTGACTCCAAAGGAGCTTTAAAACCAATTCGCATGCTTTAGTGAATTGCATGGTCCTTGTCTTTGCCGCATCACATAAGATCAGAGCTTAATGGCTTAAATGAAGTTCACGCTTGGTTGTTGGTGCCGTGGGTTGCATGCTCTCTCTTTCCTCCCGCAATGCACTGGATTATTTCCCTTTTGGAGCCCTAAGTTAAGCGTGAAGCAGTAACTCTTCTACACAGCAGCTGCTGCCTGGGAGGAATATGAGACTTTTTTTCTTATTTTTTCTCTAATTTTCTCTCTAACATTTATTTCTCTAGTTTTCTTTTTGTAATTTCTTCGTCATGATTGGCTAGAATTTTAGCTTGGGCTAAAGGGGAATCCAAATTTGTAAGGTAAACTAATTTCTTTTAAATCCATTTTGAGTTTCAATGTTTAAGATTTATTATTTGATTGTTCTCATCTTCTTATTATTATTTTTATTTGTGGTTCTATGATTTGAATCTTTTCATGAGTTCAATCATGTTTTTCTCATAGTTAAGTAAAGATTTTAGTTCCATTAAATCTAAGAACTCTTAATTTCATTGGATATTACTTTTTACTACATTGTTGCTAGATTAATTAGTACAAAGCCGATTTTAGGTTTTTCCAATGTAATTATTTATTATGTGTTTAAATTAATGAACAGTCAAATAGTATTTCCAAGGCCAAACTACAAATTACACTCTTTAACTTTGGTCAAAGTTCAATTCAGTTCTTTAAGTTTTGACATTGTCAATTCAGTCCTCTAAGTTTCAATTTGTTCCAATTCACTTTCTTCCGTTAAATTTGTTCTCTAGCACCGTTAGTTTTGCTTTTATTTAGTTTTTGTATATTAAAACAAACCAGAAAAATAACAAAAAGTTAAAAGTTAAAAACTAAAAACTAAAAATTAAAATTCTTGTCTCTCTCTCTCTCATCTGGTTCCTCTTTCAAAGCTTAAGTTTATCTCTCTGTGCACTCCGCCTCTCACAACTCACATCAGGCGGGTGGCAACTCCTAAGATGACGGTGAAATTAAAGGGGGAAAGAGAACAAAGGAGCTGGAGAAGCAAAAGTGGAGGATCCGAGTCCGAGTGAGACTGAGACAGGTGGGGCGAAGATAGGGTTTGAGGTGGAGAATGGGGATCCGAGACAGCGAAGCTCTACACGGTGGACGATGCTGCAACATTGGATGAAAACGCGACCATGGATTGCTTCTCGAAGGTTGGGGTTTTTTCCGCGACAGTGGGTGACTGAGTTGTTTTTTTCTTGTCTGATGCATGATGAATGGGAGGGATTTGTACTGTTCAATTTTGGGGTTTCCTAAATCTTTTGGGGCTTTTATATAATCTCTAGATTGTAAGTGGTGTTGATGATTTCAGGGGCTTTTTCTCCTTTTAGATCATTGTGTACTCTTGTGTTTTTTTTCAATAAAAATTTACTGAATTCTAAAAAAAAACATTATTTTGTGGCTTTTCTTTCTAATTTTGCTTTTTTGTTATGTTCTAATGGATCATTTCGCTGTATTATTGTCTCTGCTATCTACTAATCTGGTTATGATGGTTGAGTTTTTTGGTGTTCACAAAGAAAGATAAAGAATGAGGCAGAGGGGCGAGTGTTTTTTTTACTTGTTTTTTTGGGTTTTTTCTCTGGTTGATGATTATGAAGAGCAATAATGGAGAACGAAGAGAAAAGGGGATCCGAGAGAGAAGCTCTACAACCGCAGTCGTGATTTCATATTTTCATTACCAGAAAGATTTTAGAAATTGTTTTTATTATTTTTTGGTTTTGTTTAAAAATAAAAATAGAAATAAAAACTAAATAAAAGCAAAACTAACAGTGATAGAGAATAAATTTAACGAAAGAAAGTGAATTGGAACATATTGAAACTTAGAGGACTGAATTGACACGGTCAAAACTTAGAGGACTGAATTGAACTATGACCAAAGGTAAAGAGTGTAATTTGTAATTTGGCCTATTTCTAATTTAGGTTTTATTAAAAATGGTTTTTATTGCAAATATTCCAATTGAGGGTTTGGGATGTGAAACCCCCAATTGTGTAATTCCATAGATTTAAATTGAATTAATTTATCTTAGTAAATTTGAGAAACTCAAAGCCCTAGCAATTTTTAGATTGAAGTTTCTTTACTATTTAAATTGTGATTTTTCAAAACAACCAAAACATTTTCTTGATTTAATTTCTAGTGTTACGTGTTTATTTTAAAACCCCTCTTTTTGTGGTACGACAACTCACCTTACCATATATACTACCATTTTACATTATACATCCACACACATATTCATACATATTAAATTTGATTCGACTCCATTAAAGAACGACATTTTAGGGGCCAATCAAGACCCAAGGTGGGTTCTTCCATAGCCTAAATTTCAAACAGTGTTTTTTTTTTTAGACCCACAAGTTGAGAATCATGTCTATACAATTTGAATTCAAATCCTAAGACCTAGACTTCCCAAAGTTAACAAAAATAAAAATCTGATGTGTTGAGGAGGCGTGAGAAAGAGAAATTAAGGGGAATAGATGGGGAGGTGTTGTCGACATCGGAAAATTTCCCTTTCCTCTTTCATATGGGAAATGGATAATAGTCTTATCTCGACCCCCATTTGGTGAGTTTTACGGAATGTATATGTGTTGTGTGTGTGGGTGTGAGAGGAACACGTGTGTGTGTGCAAGTGAGCACAAATTTAGAGTCGCCACCAATCATGGGAAATTAAGGTGTGATTGGGCACCTATGTCTAATAGCTTTTATCTTGTTTAGATATATATATATAAAAAATGGTCTTGAACCAGAGATGGGTTTGGGGGTTTGATTATGCGTGGGAAAGGTGTTAGGCACCTCACGATATCCGTTAAAAACGGTTACCTCCCTTCTAGTGTTCCTTTATGTTTGCTTAGCATGGATTCTTGGTTTAAATTAGATACAAATGTCCTAATTTCCGTCATGCAATATACTAAGAATGGCAAATGCAATTTGACTTCATTTGGTTTTGATTAAACTCTTTGTTTCACTTTCCCTTATCTTTGTATCTTTTATGGTTCCATGCAATTCAATATAGGATGCACTTGAAATCCCAACATCGAGTGCTGGGACAAACAATTATGTTTTTGGTGCTATATTCGGGATCCTTTTATCCTTGATTTCCAAGAATAAAGTGATCTGTCGAATAGCGGGCTTTGGGTGATAAATTCTCACTTTGAGGAATTGTAGACCATAATATTATGGGTATTACAACGTGTAGAATCCCATATAACGTGTCAATGGCAAGCCATATCAACGCATAAAGGACTCATACCATGGTGTCCCAAGACTAGGTCAAGCCATAGAACTTAAGATGAACCAATCTCGTTTGTAATGCCCATATTATTATGTTTTCTCTTTTGAAAGTTTTCATGGAAAATGTACATATTTAAACCACATTTATATCAAAGCGAATAAATGTTCAAACACGTGATCATGACATATTTGCGGCATTTTAATCACAAAGAACAAGAATGGATGATTATGACATAATGGAAACAATCAAGATGAAAAGTAGAGAATGATTATGGCATAAATGTAACACTTAATCAAGATGACAAGGTATAATTTATGACGTAATTAAAGTACTTAATCAAAAATGACAAGTATGGAATGAAGATGACAATATGAAATGAATTAAGGAAAGGGTCAAGACCTCATGAGATTGGAATTCAATGCTATTGAAAGACTTACATAATTTCCAATACCATCTTAGGATTTACATGAATAAAAGAAAGCAATGTAAGAAGAATTCAACACTTTTTGGGATTACATAAAGGATTAGTGCTATTGAAAGACTTACCTAATCCCCCAAGACCGAATAGGACTTATATGAATAATAAAAGGGAAAATGTAGAGAAAGGTTCAACACCTCATGGAATTACATGAAAGATTAGTGCTATTGAAAGACTTACCTAATCCTCCAAGACCAAATAGGACTTATATGAACAAATAAAGGGAGAATGTAGAGAAAGGTTCAACACCTCATGGAATTACATGAAGGATTAATGCTATTGAAAGACTTACCTAATCCTCCAAGACCAAATGAGATTTGTATGAACAAACAAGTAATCAAGATTAATCAAGGGGAAAAGTCAATCAAAATAACTTCAGGAATCTCGAGGGTCCAATACCTTATGGAATTACATGGGGTTTAGTGCTATTAAAAGTCTTACCTAAACCTCCAAGACCAATTAGGATTTTCATACCCAAATCACAAAGGAGAAAGAGGGGATAATCACAACAACGTAGCAAATAATGTAAATGATGGAATTAAAGCAAGGGGGATTTTTATGGGTCCAATACCTTATGGGATTACGTGGAGGTTAATGCTATTGAAAGTCTTACATAAACCTCCAAGACCAGTTGGGATTTTCACACCCAAATTAAAGGGGAAAAAGGGAATAATCATAATGACGTAGTAAATAATGTAAATGACGGAATTAAAGCAAGGGGGATTTTCATGGGTCCAATGCCTTATGGGATTACATGGAGGTTAATGCTATTGAAAGTCTTACGTAAACCTCCAAGACCAATTAGGATTTTCATACCCAAATCAAAGGGGGAAAAGGGATAATATTCACAATAACGTAGTAAATAATGTAAATGACGGAATTAAAGCAAAGGGGGTTCTCATGGGTCCAATACCTTATGGGATTACATGGAGGTTAATGCTATTGAAAGTCTTATATAAACCTCTAAGACCAATAAGGATTTTCACGCCCAAATCACAAAGGGGATAAAGGGGATAATCACAATAATGTAATAAATAATGAAATTAACGGAATTAAAGCAAAGGGGATTCTCATGGGTCCAATGCCTTATTGGATTACATGGAGGTTAATGCTATTAAAAGTCTTACATAAACCTCCAAGACCAATCAGGATTTTCATATCCAAATCAAAGGGAAAAAAGGGATAATCACAATAACGTAGTAAATAATGAAATTGACGGAATTAAAGCAAGGGGGATTGTTATGGGTCCAATACCTTATGGGATTACATGGAGGTTAATGCTATTGAAAATCTTACATAAACCTCCAAGACCAATTAGGATTTTCATACCCAAATCACAAGGGGATAAAGGGGATAATATTCTCAATAACGTAGTAAATGTAAATGACATAATAAAAAAAGGCAAATAATGAAAGCCATAAACAATATAGTGAAAGCTTGTAAATGAAAACTATAAACACATAGTGAAAACGGTAAATGAAAGCTATAAAGGTATTTAAAGCATAAATGAAAGCAATAAAAGTATTTAAAGCATAAATGAAAGCAATAAATGAAAGCAAAAAAGGTATTTAAAGCATAATGAAAGCAATAATTGTATTTAAAGTATAATGAAAGCAATAAATGTATTTAAGGCATAATAAAAGCAATAAAAGTATTTAAAGCGTAATGAAAACAATAAATATATTTAAAGAATAATAAACATGGATCATTGTGAATCCTTTCCTATTGTAGGATCATCACAAATCACCTTCATGAAAATGAAAAAAGAATGTATTTAAAGAATAATAAACATGGATCATTGTGAATCCTTCCTATTGTAGGATCATCACAAATCACCTTCATGAAAATGAAAAAAGAATGAGTATGGGAGAGTGTATGAGTGAAGAGAGGGATGAGAAGAGCTTGGAGGGGTAGAGAGAGAGATTACATAAGTAGGATCTCCTAATCTCTAACCAAAAACTAGTCTAAACCCAAAGAGAGAGACCCCTTCTTGAGTTTCTTCCCTAAAACGTCTAATTTCTGCCTAAGGACTCGAGCCAAGCTTGTAGAAATGAGGGGGAGGGAGGTCCAATTTATAGAGGGGTCTCATGCAACACCATGATACTTCCCACAGCACCATGCTGCGTGACACGTGGCGATCTTATCTGCCACGTGTCACCCCCAGCCAATCTTTCTCGATCCGAATGCCTGTACAGTTTTTTACCAGCTTTTTCGAGCTAGCTTTTGGGGACCTTCTGGTGTCCAAAATGGGTCATGTGTGGTACCGTTGGAAATCCTGAGAAGTCTACTTTCCAACGATATCAAGTTTACGCAAATCGGAGCTCTGTCAGAAAAGTTATGGCTCCCAGAAGTTGGGGCGTCCGAGCTGTTTTTCTGCGTTTTTCCGATCGAGATTCCGGCCGAACCAGAGATGTCACCAGCAAACCGAGAGTTGCACATCATAGCCAAAGTTGCACTCTTTCTTAAAGTTCTAAACTTGGGGATCAACAAGTAGCGAGTAGGGAAGACTCTGCGCGCGAAGGCGGTTTTCCGGGAGGAAAAACGCGTCAAATTTCCAACATGCTTTTCTAACTTTCGTCAGTTTTCCCGCGCAAGGTTGACGTAGTTCCCGATGTCGGTTTTCAATGATCTTGGTGTCCCTGAAAAGCTTGCAATACCTTCTTCCTTAAAGCCGGAGGGCCATTTTCCGATCAAGATTTCGATCAAATCGGGGAAAATCTTGGCGATCCGAAAGTTGCACGTTGTGGCTACACGTGTCCTCTTTCTTAAAGTTCCGGACTTGCGAATCAACTCGCAGCGAGTAAGGAAGACTCTGTGCGCAAAGGTGACCTCTCCGGGCCGCTGGAGTGTTTTTCCGTACCGAAGGGTCATTTTCCGATTGAGATTTCGACTTAACCGGGGAAGCTCTTGGCGATCTGAGAGTTGCACGTCGTAGCTGAAGTTACCCTCTTCCTTAAAGTTTCAAACTTGCGGACCAACTTGTCATGGCTCAGAAAGAATCTTTGTGCGAACATTTCCCCCAAAATGGGTCTGTTTTGGTCAATAACACTTAGCAAAATTTTGCTAAGTGTCAGACCATTTTTCACGATTTTGCTCATAACTTTTTCGTTTCTCATCCGTTTTCGACCCGTAATGTATCGAATCGAAACTCTTGATATGCTCTATTCAATGGTCAGAGGGTATTCAATCAAATTTTGCTTTTGGCCCAATCAAGGTCTTGGTCAAACTTCAGTCAAAATTGGTCAACTCTAGTCAAACTTGGTCAACATTGGTCAAACCCTCTCAAACCTCGAGAAATGCGCTCCCGGCCATTTTTTGAAAGTCCTTAAGTACGATTGGACCGCTCCCGGGTCGAACTCGGCTCAGTCCGAGCTACCTCGTTTTGCGTGGCGACACCCGAGAAAATTTTGGGGGTAAAAATAGGGTTATGACAGTTGCCCCTTCTTTGTTTGGCATTCTTTGGCACAAAGAGCGCCGGACAAAGAATAAATGACTCAATTTTTGCCCGCTCGGATTTTCTCGGTTTTTGTGCTCACTCTCAGATACTGTGAAATCCTTCTCAATTTGCGTGCCAATTTCTATCGGACATGCTGGCTCTCAATTGGTTGACACACGAGTCAAAAGTGAAAGGTGGGTTTCAAATTTTTGCACGAAGCACAGGGGTGCAACGTGTCAAAAACTGATTTTGGTTTTCTCTCAAAACTCCATTTTCCCTACTTCTGCTTTCTCTTTCTCTTCTCTTCTTGCCCAAATCAATCTGGAAGTCTATTTGCCCTTTTTTTTTAACAGTTGAAATTTTTTGGATTTTATTTGATTTATCTGCACATTTAGCAAATACGTTAGTGCACAAAATGCATTTATGTAAAAAAATATGCACGCACAAATGGGTATTTGTATGCACATGTGAATATACATATATGCTTAGGGAAAATAAATGAAAATTCATGGGTACACGTCGCTATGCGTTTTTTATTATTATTTTTCTGCTTTTGATGCACGTCGCCTTGTGTATGCTTTTAGTGGGGTAGAAATTTTGAAAAGTGTAGGCTAAATTTGGGATTTACACAAACTTAGGGAATACTTTAATTCAATTCGGGATTCCAATGAATCCCGGGAAATAGACAAATCTGACCTGATTTGAAATTTTTTCAAACGGTTGGGGAAAAATTGGGATTTAGGACTTTCTTAAATCACAATTGAGGGAATCGGACCCGGTCTGGAGTTTTTCTAAATGGTCAGGGAAAAATTGGGATTTAGGACTTTCTCAATTCACAATTGGGGGAATCGGACCCGGTCTGGAATTTTTCCAAACGGTTAGGGAAAAATTGGGATTTGGGACTTTCTCAAATCTCAATTGGGGGAATCGGACTCGGTCTGGAATTTTTCCAAACGGTCGGGGAAAATTGGGATTTAGGACTTTCTCAAATCACAATTGGGGGAATCGGACCCGCTTTGGAATTTTTCCAAACAATCGGGGAAAATTGGGATTTGGGACTTTCTCAAATCACAATTGGGGGAATCCGACCTAGTCTGGAATTTTTCCAAACGGTAGGGGAAAATTTGGGATTTGAGACTTTCTCAAATCACAATTAAGGGAATCGGACCCAGTCTGGAATTTTTCCAAACGGTCGGGGAAAAATTAGGATTTGAAACTTGCTCAAATCTCAATTGGGGGAATTGGACCCGGTCTGGAATTTTTCCAAACGGTCGGGGAAAAATTGGGATTTGGAACTTGCTCAAATCTCAATTGGGGAAATTGTACCCAGTCTAGAATTTTTCCAAATGGTTGGGGAAAAATTGGGATTTGGAACTTTCTCAAATCTCAATTGGGGAAATCGGACCCGGTCTGGAATTCTTCCAAACAGTTAGGGAAAAATTGGGATTTGAAACTTGTTCAAATCTCAATTGGGGAAATCGACCCAGTCTGGAATTCTTCCAAACTGTCAGGGAAAATTGGTTGATTGATCGCTTTTTTCCTATTTTTTTTATAAATTTGATCATCGGTTTCTTTTTCTTCAAAGCATGAATTTTACCTGCTTTTCTGACTTTTGGACTGCTTGTTGTTTTTTTCTTTGCCGATGTCTCACTGAGGTAGCAGTGGTGGACGTCGCTTTTCCCGCCTTGGATTTTTGCGAATGCTTGAAAATTGAGAGTTGGATCTTAAGAAAGACCTGAGGTAGACTTGGGGTCATATGAATTTTGTTCCCTCGTCTTGGGTTCATCGCCAATGGTGGCGTTCCATGTGGTCCATTCCTGAGAGATTTTGGCTTTGTGCGCTTTAGACACTATGTGAGCTCCATTGAGGTAGTTGTTGCTCTATCTGTTAGGTCGGAGTGCACATGTATCCCATACTTTAGGCTTAATTATCTCGTAGATTAGCTACAGACCCTAAACATCAAAGGGTTGGGTCTTACATATCAAAAATATCAAATGGTTGGGTGTTATACATCCAAGAGGCCCATTTCTATCATCATCGGGTCTTACTCACTCATGAGACCCATTTAAACAAATATTGGGTCTTACTCCTTCACGAGGCCCATTTCAACAAATATTGGGTCTTAGTCCTTGACGAGGCCTATTTCAGCAAATCTTGGGTCTTATAATTTTTTTCGGACACGGAAAAATTGCACCAGTATATGATGTCACCACAAATTTTTTCAGCTTTTCAGGGATGGAAAAATTTTGCCCCAGCATAGAATATCGAAACAAATTTTTCTAGCTTTCCAAAGATGGAAAAATTTTGCCCCAGTATGGTATTATCTTGATTGGTACGAGTTTCCAAATTCTTCATACACATACTCTTTGGTTCGGTCCAAAATGACTACTCAAGTCTCGAACCGGCTTTTCTTCACAATTTTTCAGTTTACTGAAAAATTTTCCCCAGTATGGCGTCAATTCATTCATAGAAAACCCTAATAATCAACTCCTCTGCCAATCTTGACTTTTTCGGTTTTCTCGGTGTTGACGACATGCTCTTTGTCATTAGCTCATCTAGTCGGTCTGTCTGATGACATGCTCTTGATCATTTGGTCGGACAACACTTTCTCAATCTTTGATCCGTTTGGTCAAGCCTTTGATTCTTTCAACTCATTCTTGATGGTGGTAGTACTTCCTTGATCTTTGGTTTGTCTTATAATTTTTCCGCTCACGGAAAAATTGCCCCAATGTGGCGTAATGCCTTCTAATTTTTCCTTTCTAAAAATAGTTAGGAAAAATTGCCCAAGTGTGATACAATAAGATCAATGGTGAGACCCATGGATAAATCGAAGGTCTTTCATACATTTTCCCTAATTCAGGTCTCATTTCTCTCTCCGAAACTTTTCTCGCATTGCTATTCAGATTTCCTTATTCCCAGGCTCCGATACTGTCACCGATCTGGGAGGTTCTGCAAGAGGTGCCCATTTGCTTGGATGATGTAGATTTTCTAGTGACCCTAAAAAAAAAATCTGCTTCAGCATTGAACTCCATGTTTGTTGAGTGTGTCTATGATAAAAGATTCCCTAACCTTCTGAAACTTTTGGATACCACCCACGATTTGGTAGAACCAAGAAGGAAAAATTTCCCCAATATCAAGGTTGAGAGTGGGGCCTGGCCTTCGTTTTCTCTAGACAATATTCAAACCAAAGCCAGTGTATGGGATTGTGTTTGGGCATTTTCTAGTCAAGACATGCTGTTTGAAGAGAGTCTGGGAAAAAGTACTTAACATCTTTCAGGATTTCTGGGCTAATGGTCTAACTGGTGGTTTAGAGGGTGAAATGAATTTCATAGGTTGTTGCAATTCTGAACAAATCCCTCTCTTTTAAAAATTTTCCTCATTCAAGATTTCGAGGACTGTTTTTTTTTTTTAGAAAATTATTTGCAAATCTTTTTGTTCTTGGGAAATCATTAAAGAGTACAATCTCTTGAAAATTCTTTTGAATGCATGCACCGTCTGAGAGAGGCTAGACAAAGCCTTGTTTCCTTTACAGTTAATGGGTACCTTTGCTTAACAACCATCCCTTATCGAGAATAGAAAGCATGATCGCTCGGGTTAATCTGTCTGGCATTATCTTGTGAGCTTTCTTAGTGAGCTCTTTCTTCTTTTATTTCTTTTGAATTGGAGTGAGGCTTTAAACATTGAAGTCGCTCTTTTTGGGCCCAAAGGCCATGGTGCAAAGTGGACGATGACCTTATGAGATACGATCTCTTGAAGGCACGTGATTTAGATTCCACCATTACCAGTTTTTGACCTAAAGTTTATTATTTCATGACCAACCGATCATTAATGATCAGTGAGGTCTTTGTTGGCTTATAACGTGGCCTTGGGGTTTAAGGGGTGCTTGAAACGAAAGATATCCAGCTCAAAATTACTTTATGATGTTTCCTTGGCACAAGCTCTTTAGACTAAGCAATTGCTCCCAGTCAAGAAGGACTTTCAAAGGACCGTAATGTAAGGTTTTGGTTCTCCTATGCTTATGGAAGGATAATTTTGGCTTCGAAATTACTTGAGAGGTTTTCCTAAAGTCAAGGATTACTCTTCGTTAAAATTTCACTTCATTAAGCACTTTGTGTCTAACCTTGTCCTCAATTCGAACATTTCACTAGATTCTCCTATTCATTCAGTTCAACTTTCTTTGGGTTGGCTTTCTCTTCAGCTTTTGGACTTTGCTTCCCCCATTTCCTTTTGGGGAATTCACTTGATTGACTTGGTTTCCTTTGGAAGTCTCATTTACTCACTTTGTTCGCTTTTACTTAGCATGAGACTCTCACAACCATTTAACCTGCCCCAGTGTGGGGGGTAATCCTTGACTGGTTTTCTCATAGAAAAAAAAACGAACAGGCTCAACTTGGTTAACAAGTGGTATTTTTCTACAAGCGGGAAGATAGTTGAATTTAGGCCTTTTCCGTCATCTTGGGTACTAACTTCTTAGCCTAGAGAGCTTTAAGCACCATTTCATAAATCCGGGTGAAATTTGTTTAAAAATATATTATTTGGATCAGCGGGATTCACAAGTGGTATAACTGTTTGGATAGTAGAAACAATGCCTCCATCATTTCATATCCAATCAATTGATCAGTGAAGCTAGAAACCTTGGTCACTTACCGGTTTAGGATCACACCAACATTGGTCGTGAAAAGTGGGAATTATGTGCAAAAGGTTAAGTTCTTCATATGTTTGAGAAAAAGTGTTTTGGGTGTGGGTATTCAGAGAACACATGCCACTTCTTCTCAATAGTGGATAGTAATTTTACTTGGACACTTCATTTTCCATGAATGGAATTATGTTCTTGACTCATCCCTTTCATGGATGCATGCATTTCAAACAAATCTTTTTGTGATTTTACATTTTATTATGCACATTTTGAAAAAGTATAGGTTTTGAAAATTTTGTACAAGATTGTAACAAACTACTCAACATGGATATAGGAAAGTTTGTAGGATCATGATTGAATCTCAAAGGTTCTTTGTGCTTTGTCTTCCGTGGGTGGCATTCCCAATATCTGGCAAACCTTTCAGAGTTTGGATACAGTTGTGTGAAGCTTTCGCTAGAAAGTGATCCATATCTTAGCTTGCTCTTGGTCGATCTAGGCTTAGCATTATGTTCTCAGGAACCATCATTTGATTGTATAGTAGCTATCTTGATGTAACTGCCGCAAGTTTCTCTGTTGACTTTTCTCAAATATGGCGTCCTTGGGTAGTCCAAGTAGGTCATTCAAGTCTTGTGCACCTTGGGAGCTTGTGTTATTTGAACCGGCCTTGGCTGATTCCAAGTGGGTTGTGTAGTATAACATGGGAGAGCCTTCTTCCATTTCCTGTCATTCTTGGCTATCATCTGAACTTCTCCCTCGTTTTTCTCCACGAAGGTCCTCTTTGCAATCTGCTCAACTAATGCCATTAGGGCTGACATGTCCACTATTTTCTTCATCTTCACCGCATCCTCAAGTCTCTCTCCAACTGGAATTAAGTCCACAAAGAACTGTAATTGCAAACCTATCATTCAATCAAAGTATGGGTTCTTCAGGGTATCGACAAAGATCTTGATCATCTCTTTTTCATCCAAGGGAGGGCGTGCTGGGGCCACCATTTCTCTCCACTGCTGGGCATACTCCCCGAAGGTTTCGCCGCTCTTCTTCTCCATTCTCTGTAGGTCAAAGCAATCTGGTGCTATCTGCGAGTTGAAACCATACTGGGCCTAGAATGTGTCTGCCAATTCCTTCCACTGGGAGATCTTCTTTAGTTGTGAATACCACTCAACTCCATGTCCTGTCAAGGTATCTAGGAAAGTCTGGATTAACAAAGGTTCATTGTTTGCGTACTGGGTCATCTTCCTATAGTACATTTGCAAGTGAATTATTAGGTCGCCCCTCATACTTCTCGAACTTCGGGACTTTGAACTTGTGTGGTACAGTCATGTTGAGGAACCAGGACATGCTAAAGAAATCCGTGTTTCCAAAGGAGTTCAGGCCCTGCATGAGCCGGATCTTTTCCTCTAAGCCATCGATCTTACTATCCAACTGGGAATCTCTCCCCTCAGGTCTTGGCAGTGTTTATGGCCTTGGTGGTGGACCCGTGCTAGTGTGGGGATGCCCTTTCGGTTTTTCGTTGTTTGTGTTCCTGTTGCCGTCCTTCTTCCGGTTCTCATTTTCAATGTCCCATTTCACCATAAGGCATATAAAGGTTAGGAGATCGTCGAACTTTTGTTCCAAGGCAACCATCCGAATCTCGTATTCACTGGGTCCAATTGTTTCTCTTGCCATGGATGAATGGTGCTTAGATAAAATCCTACAAGCAAATAGTAACAAGTCAGATTCCAAAATTACAATTGGGATCATGACCCTGGCTTACCCCGTGGGTGAACCTTGATTGGGTATGGATGCGTATATGATGTGTATGATTGCACTATGCATCAACAAGTAGATGGACTCTCATATTGGATTACCAAGATTTGACGAGCCTTTCGGCTCACGGTTCCTATTTTGAAAATTTTGGGAGAACCAATATTGGTTGATGTGAGGGTCATACTTCTTGTTGAAGATGACAAGATGGATGACTATATACATCCCCATGTAGAGTTGGAAACTCTTAGGGCTTACATGTGTATGTACATTATGGTCATGGATGCATCAACAAGGAGATGGACTCTCACATTACCAAAATTTGACGAGCCTTTCGGCTCACGATTCCTATTTTGGAAATTTTTGGGGAACCGACATTAGTTGATGTGAGGGTCATACTTCTTGTTGAAGATGACAAGATGGATGAGTATATATATCCCTATGTAGAGTTGGAAACTCTTGGGGTTTACATGTGTATGTACATGATGGGTATGGATGCATCAACAAGGAGATGAACTTTTACATTACCAGAATTTGACGAGCCTTTCGGCTCACAGTTCCTATTTTGAAAATTTGGGGGAACCAACATTGGTTGATGTGAGGATCATACTTCTTGTTAAAGATGACAAGATGGATGAGTATATACATCTGTTACCCAAATATCAACCTAAGAGGGGGGGTGATTTAGGTTGAGGCAAACTTTTTCGGTTTAAATGCGGAATTAAAAACTATCTTCAAATAGCAAATGTTGATTTAGCAAATGTTTGATCACAATTTAATTGCAATATAGATATGATATGAAATCAAGCACAAGTATATATATATAAGCAATTAAATATGTAAGAGATAAAGAGAGAGAGAAAATCAAACACGATGATTGTTTTCGAGGTTCGGCTTCCCTGCCTACGTCCCCGCCTCAAGAACACTTCTTGAGGATTCCTAAATCCACTATTTGACAATCTTCTTTCGGGTGAAGATCAAACTATTACAAATCTTCCTTACACAGTGAAGAGTAACCACCGAGTGAAAAATCCTTTTCACTCCTTAGGATTTATACCAAAACCCTAACAAAAAACTCACAGGTTTCAACAAAGTATTTGTTGTACAAGATAAGGCTCTCTCAAAGAGTAATTGTACACAATATGCTCACTCTAATAGTATATCAAGGATTTGATCAATATGGCTCAAAAAGTGTTTAGAGAAATTTGATTTTCAATCAAGAATTTTGAATGATATGAAAATATAAGCTTGAGAAAGGATGGATTGATGTATAGGATGTTATCTTTTCTATCTCTGATTTCTCTTGTATGCTATATGTTTAGAAATGAAGAAAGGGTAGTATTTATAGCCATAATTGTTTTCTTCCCATTATCATGTTGTCTTGCATTTTTCTTGATTTTCAATCAATCAAATTGCTTTCTTTGAAAACTTTTCTTCTTAAGAGATTTTTCAACCATAATTGATATGGTTGTCTTGCATTTGAATTTCAATCAAGTTGCTTTCTTTGAAAACTTTTCTTCTTAAGAGATTTTTCAACTATAATTGATATGGTTGTCTTGCATTTGAATTTCAATCAAGTTGCTTTCTTTGAAAACTTTTCTTCTTAAGAGATTTTTCTTTTAACCATAATTGATATGGTTGTCTTGCATTTGAAATTCAATCAATCAAGTTGCTTTCTTTGAAAATCAATTTGAGTTGGTTTTAAAGTTGAGCCATAAATATCGAATCTTAATAAACTTTACAAAACCTAACTCTTACTTCTCATATGTCTTGGAACATGATCTTTGAGCTTGATTTCTTTGTCTTGAGACTTGATGACTTTGATCTTCAGTAACTTGTCTTTGCATTTGCTTGATATTTGAATTGGCCATGTTGGTCCAATTAAATTAATAGTCAATATTATGTTTAATACATAAATTGTTAGTTTATATGAAAATATCATTTATGAATAACTTAAAATCATGGTTATCATCAAAACTACATAAATGTCCTTGGATTAATTAGCCGAGTAATAAGTATTAAAACCTTGAGGCTAACAACATCCTCATATAGAGTTGGAAACTCTTAGGGCTCGGATGGTTCACATGGGTATGGACAACATGGTCATCCTTTTCCCTTTACCAAATAATGACATTCAAACAAAGGTTCGGATAGATAGAACTTGGCTTGACTCCCTTTCTTTTTATCACCACCTGGAAAACAGCATGACGCTTTTCCCTTGACTCATTTTGAAAAGACAAGTCCTATTTTCGGGTATCCTATCTTAGGTTGGATGTTCACTTAGTTGGCTTTTACCAGAGCCCTCACAGGTAAGTCATCTACTCTATAGCTTTACTATATGAGACATCGTATGGACTGGTTTTCAGAATTCTGTTTCCTAAAGGGGCCAATGATCATGCCAACATTGACTTCCCGAAGAAAGCTAAAGGGTATTGGATCAAAGGGGAATCACTTTCCACAAACCCTCGATCCCCACGGGTATGGAGGAAGGGTTGCCTATTTTCGTGACTCCAAGTCCTAGATATAAAAGAGTTTGTGGTGGATCCGTACCAACCAAATAACCACCAAGTCTGGATTCGACCCATAAATCAATGAGAAAATGTCATGATTTTAAAAACAAAAGGGAAAAGACTTTTTTTTTACAACGCACAATATATAATATGTGTTGCATAATTAAATCTCTATCCTATGGTTGCAGTATATATGTATGAGAATATAAACATGCTAAAATCAAAAAACTATACAAGATGAAATAAAGAGAGTAAACCCTCTAACAAATACCAACAAATGCATAAACACATGCTTAGCAAACAAAACACCAAAAAACTATAGGCTTAAACCCTGTAAGTCCCCAGTGGAGTTGTCAAGCTGTCAACACCGGAAAATTTCCCTTTCCTCTTTCAGATGGGAAATGGAGAATAATCCTATCTCGACCCCCATTTGGTGAGTGTTACGGAATGTATATGTGTTGTGTGTGTGGGTGTGAGGGGAAAACGTGTGTGTGTAAGTGAGCACAAATTTGAAGTCACCACCAATCATGGGAAATTAAGGTGTGATTGGGCACCTATGTCTAATAGATTTTATCGTGTTTAGACATATAAAAAAAAATGGTCTTGAATCAGAGATGGGTTTGGGGGTTTGATTATGCGTGGGGAAGGTGTTAGGTACCCCACGACATCCGTTAAAAACGGTTACCTCCCTTCTAGTGTTCCTTTATGTTTGCTTAGCATGGATTGTTGGTTTAAATTAGATACAAATGTCCCAATTTCCGTCATGCAATATACCAAGAATGGCAAATGCAATTTGACTTCATTTGGTTTTGATTAGACTATTTGTTTCACTTTCCCTTATTTTCGTATCTTTTATGGTTCTGGGCAATTTAATGATAGGATGCACTTGAAATCCTAACATCAAGTGCCGGGACAAACAATTATCATTTTGGTGCTATATTCAAGATCCATTTACCCTTGATTTCCAAAAATAAAGTGGTCCGTCGAATAGCAGGCTTTGAGTGATTAATTCTCGCTTTGAGGAATTTTAAGCCATAATATTATGGGTATTACAACGTGTAGAATCCCTTATAACGTGTCAACGGCAAGCCATATCAATGCATAAAGGACTCATACCATGGTGTCCCAAGACTAGGTTGAGCCATAGAACTTAGGATGAACCAATCTTGTTTGTAACGCCCATATTACCATGTTTTCTCTTTTTAAAGTTTTCATGGCAAATGTACATATTTAAACCACATTTATATCAAAGCGAATAAATATTCAAACACTTGATCATGGCATGTTTGCGGCACTTTAATCACAAAGAACAAGTAATGAATGAATATGACATAATTAAACACTTGAACAAAATGACAAGTATGGATAATTATGACATAATGGAAACAATCAAGATGAAAAGTAGAGAATGATTATGGCATAAATGTAACACTTAATCAAGATGACAAGGTATAATTTATGACATAATTAAAATACTTAATAAAAATTGACAAGTATGGAATGGAGATGACAAGATGAAATGAATCAGGGAAAGGGTGAAGACCTCATGGGATTGGAATTCAATGCTATTGAAAGACTTACATAATTTCCAATACCACCTTAGGATTTACATGAATAAAAGAAAGCAATGTAGAGAAGAGTTCAACATCTTTTAGGATTACATGAAGGATTAGTGCTATTGAAAGACTTACCTAATCCCCCAAGACCGAATAGGACTTATATGAACAATAAAAGGGAAAATGTAGAGAAAGGTTCAACACCTCATGGAATTATATGAAGGATTAGTGCTATTGAAAGACTTACCTAATCCTTCAAGACCAAATGAGATTTGTATGAACAAACAAGTAATCAAGATTAATCAAGGGGAAAAATCAATCGAAATAACGTTGGGAATCTCGAGGGTCCAATACCTTATGGAACTACATGGGGTTTAGTGTTATTGAAAGTCTTACCTAAACCACCAAGACCAATTAGGATTTTCATACCCAAATCACAAAGGGGAAAGAGGGGATAATCACAACAACGTAGCAAATAATGTAAATGACGGAATTAAAGCAAAGGGGATTTTTATGGGTCCAATACCTTATGGGATTACATGGAGGTTAATGCTATTGAAAGTCTTACATAAACCTCCAAGACCTGGGATTTTCATACCCAAATCAAAGGAGAAAAAGGGAATAATCATAATGACGTAGTAAATAATGTAAATGACAGAATTAAAGCGAAGGGGATTCTCATGGGTCCAATGCCTTGTGGGATTACATGGAGGTTAATGCTATTGAAAGTCTTACATAAACTTCCAAGACCAATTAGGAATTTCATACCCAAATCACAAGGGGATAAAGGGGATAATATTCTTAATAACGTAGTAAATATAAATGACATAATAGAAAAATGCAAATAATGAAAGCAATAAACAATATAGTGAAAGCTTGTAAATGAAAGCTATAAACACATAGTGAAAGCGGTAAATGAAAGCTATAAACACATAGTGAATGCGGTAAATGAAAGCTATAAAGGTATTTAAAGCATAAATGAAAGCAATAAAGGTATTTAAAGCATAATGAAAGCAATAAATGTATTTAAAGCATAATGAAAGTAATAAATGCATTTAAAACATAATGAAAGTAATAAATGCATTTAAAGCATAATAAAAGCAATAAATGTATTTAAAGCGTAAAGAAAGCAATAAATGTATTTAAAGTATAATAAACATGGATCATTGTGAATCCTTTCCTATTGTAGGATCATCACTAATCACCTCCATGAAAATGAAAAAAGAATGGGTATAGGAGAGTGTATGAGTGAAGAGAGGGATGAGAAGAGCTTAAAGGGTTAGAGAGAGAGATTACCTAAGTAGGATCTCCTAATCTCTAACAAAAAACTAGTCTAAACCCAAAGAGAGACCCCTTCCCGAGTTTCTGTCCAAAAACGTCTAATTTTTGCCTAGGGACTCGAGCCAAGCTTGTAGAAATAAGGGGGAGGGGGGTCCAATTTATAGAGGGGTCTCACGCAGCACCATGATGCTTGCCGAAGCACCATGCAGCATGACACGTGACGATCTTATCTGCCACATGTCACCTCCAACCAATCTTCCTCGATCCGAGTGCTTGTGCAGTTTTTTACCCACTTTTTTAAGGCAGCTTTTGGGGACCTTCTAGTGTCTAAAATGGGTCATGTGTGGTACCGTTGGAAAGCTTGAGAAGTCTACTTTCCAACGATATCAATTTTGCACACATATCGGAGCTTTGTCGGAAAAGTTATGGCTCCCGGAAGTCGGGGCGTTCGAGCTATTTTTCTGCATTTTTCTGATCGAGATTCCGGCCAAACCAAAGATGTTACCGGCGAACCGAAAGTTGCATGTCTTAGCCAAAGTTGCACTCTTTCTTAAAGTTCTGAACTTGCTGATCAACTCGTAGCGAGAGGGAAGACTCTACGCTTGAAGGCGGTTATCCGGGAGGAAAATCGCGTCAGATGTCTAGCATGCTTTTTTAACTTTCGTCAGTTTTCCCGTGCACTATTGACATAGTTTCCAATATCGGTTTTCGATGATCTTAGTGTCCCTGGAAAGCTTGCAATACCTTCTTCCTTAAAGTTTCAAACTTGCGAGAAATCGAGATTGGGTTCGAGAGATACGGCCCTGCGAACAGAGGTCGTCGGAGTGTTTTTCGGCGCCGGAGGGCTATTTTTCGATCGAGATTCTGGTCAAACCGGGGAAAATCTTGGCGATTCGAAAGTTGCACGTTGTGGCTGCGCGTGTCCTCTTTCTTTAAGTTTCGGACTTTCGAATTAACTCGAAGTGAGTAGGGAAGACTCTGTGCGCGAAGGTGACCTCTTCGGGTCGCCGGAGTGCTTTTCCGTGTTGAAGGGTCATTTTCCGATCAAGATTCCGACTTGACCAGGGAAGCTCTTGGCGATCCGAAAGTTGCACGTCATAGCTAAAGTTACCCTCTTCCTTAAAGTTTTGAACTTACGAACCAACTTGTCGCAGGTCGGAAAGAATCTTTGTGCGAACATTGCCCCTAAAATGGGCCTGTTTTGGTCAATAACACTTAGCAAAAATTTTCATTGTTTTGCTCATAAATTTTTTGTTTCTCGTCCGTTTTCGACCCGTAAAGTATTGAATCAAAGCTCTTGATATTCTTTATTCAATTGTCAGAGGGTAATCAATCAAATCTTGCTTTTTGCCCGGTCAAGGTCTAGGTCAAATTTCAGTTAAACTTGGTCAACTCTGTTCAAACTTGGTCAACATTGGTCAAACCTTCTCAAACCTCGAGAAATGCTCTCCCGACCATTTTTTGAAAGTCCTTAAGCGTGATTGGACCCCTCCCGGGTCAAACTCGACTCAGTCTGGGCTACCTCGTTTTGCGTGCCGACACCCGAGAAAATCCTAGAAGTAAAAATAGGGTTATGATAGGTGCGATAAAGAGATCTGTTGGGGAGGCTTAACAAAGTGGTGGTTTCGGGAGCCGGAATCAAATTCGGCGTGATGATCAGCGAGAGTTGCACAGCGAGAGAGCCAAAATGAAAGTGAACCGCAAATGTTAGATCTTGGTCTGCATTGAATTTGTCCATGTGGTTCTCTAAGCAATTGTAATGATTATCCTCTTCACTTGGCAAAAACATAAAGGACAAACCACCCCATTCATATTACTAAATATTTAGTCTTCAATAAAAAAGAAACCAGACTTCACCGTAAAGATGTTAGGAGGTGAAAGGAAAATGACAGCAAATTTAATGCCTTTTTTTTTTTTGTATTTATCCAAAAGGGTTTCCTCCCATTGAAGAAAAAGGATTAGAGTTGCTGGTTGCTGAGTGTTTTGGGTTTCACAAATTGGGGATTTGCTTTCTTGTGATGTTATTTTTCAATATTTGTTTTGTTTAATCGGGTTAATTCAATCGGTTAGGTGTTTGTTTAATTGGGTTTTATTGTTTTTAGTTTTTAATATTTAATTAAAAAAATCCATAAAATCAAATTTAAAATAAAAACTAATGGTGTTAGCAAAATTTAACGGAAAATTGTCAACTGAAACGGAATAAAACTTATAGCACTGAATTGAAACGGTCAAAACTTAGAGCATTCCCATCCGGAATTGTATAGTATCTCTATTTTACCTCTTCAAAAAACACCTTTTCTATTTTACAAACTTATTTTTACAGAACACCCCACATCCCATTCTCTATTTTACAAAATATCTTATTAAAATCATCTTATAATTTTTTTTAGAAAAACTTTATTTATAAAAGCCAATTCTCTCTCTCACGCCTTCACAGTATCTCTCTTGCTCCGGTGCTACCCAACACCCACCCACCCATCGTCCACAACCCATCCCCAGAATGGAAAATATTCAACACACAACACCTTCAAAAGCTGCCGGCAACCCACAAGTCCACAACCCACAACCACCGTCAAATGTCACCAGCATCCCACAACCCACAACCACCATCAAACCCAAACGAACCCACCAAAACCATCACGGTAGACAATCCCAAAATCAAACCCATCAGCACCGTTGCAATGCAACACAAACCCACATCAAACCCATAAACCCAGAGCCAATTGCTCCAACAAAATACAATAACAGCAAACCACAACCCACGACAACCATAAACCCACGAATTTTTGCTCCAACCCCCCAAACCCAATCACCACATCCACGCCGGAAAAACCCCCTAAACCCAATCACCACAACAACAGTCTAGTGCACAATCACCAATCCACAAAAAACTCAAATCCAACACAAGTTCAGACCTGACCCACTTACTGGAATTGGGCTACTCTCACTCCGGATCCAATCGCAACAAAGCAATCACCACCCCACGCCGACGAGGTCGCCTGAGATCTGTTGATGCTGCCAATCTGGGTTGAGAGAGAGAGAGAGAGAGAGAGAGAGAGAGAGAGAGAGAGAGAGAGAGAGAGAGAGCAAGAGATAATCAGCCACCACGGCCTCCGACACCGATGCCTAATGCCCAGCCATAATGTCGTTGCTAGTGGGAATGCAAGTGTGAGTGAGAGAAAGAGAGTCTGAGAGAGATGAGTAAGGAATTTAGGAGAGCATAACAGAGAGAGTGAGCAGGGCAAAGTTTGAGAGAAAAGGAAAGAAAAAAGAAGAAAAAAAAAAAGGAGAGAGGAGAGAGAAAGACTGAATAAAAAATGAAAAATAATATATACAAAATGCTACAGTAACCTGTATTTTACAGGTTACTGTAGCATTTTGTAAAACCATGAGCTATTTTACATGGCCGGATGAGAGTCAATTTTTTGTGATTTATTACTACAGTACCCTCTATTTTAGCCAAATATGCATTTTAGAGTACCGATGGGAATGCTTTTAGAGAACGGAATTGAACTTTAATCAAACATAAATAATATAATGTGTAATTTGGCCTTGTGAAAATGAGATTGTTTTGATCCTAATTATTTACCACCTTAAAAAAATCGGAAAATAAAATTATATATCTCGCTTTATTCTAAATGAAGGGAGGTATCTATATATAAATTAAACCAGAAGACGTTGTCAACTTTCTGCCACGTGGCATCTAAGGCAACGTCTTCTGCTTGACATGTAGTATCCTAGGTAGCACATGAATTAAATAAGCTAAATTAAATACCCACTACCAATTAAATGATCTAATTAAATAGTCTTATTAATTAATTCAGATATAAATCTATATATAAATTAAACCAGAAGACGTTGCCAACTTTATGTCACGTGGCATCTAAGGTAACGTCTTCTGCCTAATAAAAACTACACCATTAATAAATTAAATATCCACTACTCAATTAAATGCTCAAATTAAATAGTCTTATTAATTAATTCAGATATAAATAGATATATTTCATCCAAATCTGTTAAACACAATATATGTTATTTCAAAATGCATTTAAATTACAACTTGGGCATTCGCTTCAATGGTCATTCCTCTTCCCAAAAAGTCTTACCCCTTTATGAGTGCTTGGGTTCTATCCCTGGGTTTATATTAATTTATATTATATTATCTTTTTGTTTGCATCTTTTATTTTTGTTTGCGTCTAATTTACTTACTATTGTATAATTATTTTCTAATATTTAATATTTAAGTGGAAATAAGAGCTTGGGTAAGATAAAGTTTACATAAGTATTATCTTCATTTTCGTCTTTTCTCAGGTTAAGTTTCTATGTGTTTGCTATGTTGATAATTGCATATTTGAAAATTATATTTTCTTTATTTAAAGAACAAATATTTGTTTAGATTATAAATTGCTACAATTAGGTTGAGTTTTTTTCCAAGTTGAATGCTAAATAGCTATTAATATTTGCAGATACGTCGAAAAATGATACTTTAACTATATATGTGGTTTGGCCATAAAAGTTTCATTTCCTTTTTGCTTTAAAAGTTAAATCAATGATGATAGTCATTGTATGACAATATACCTTCGTGAAAACTGAAAAGGAGCATGAGGCAGAATCTCATGTTTTTAAAATATTCATTTGAATTATTATATGAAATTCTTTTATGAGTTATATGACTCTAGCTATAATTATGTAAAAGTATGTTCTTTTGTCATGAGATACCTTAATGAATTGATCTTAAAGGGTGGAGTAAAACGTGTCTCATTGTTATTAGCAATCTCAATTGATTCTGATCATATTTTTTTTTTTTTTTAATACTATCTAACTGCATATAAAATATAGTTTGACTTGATCATTTTATTTTCATACAATTGGATATGCTAAATAGCTTGACAACTATCTGTTTAATATATTTTGGGGGGGCAAGTGTTAAGTATAAATTATTTTTCAACACTCATATTAGAATTGATGAGGCAATATTCAAATTATCTGAAATTTAGGACATCAATGGACTATTATTTAGAGATAAACCAAAAGAGGCAATTGTGTTGATTTTTTTTTTTGGGGGGGGTTGAGGGAATAACATCTTAGGCTCTGTTTGTTTCACCGTAAAACGTCATTTGGAAAACAATTCATTTTCCAAATAACATTTTCTGGAAAATTGACTCATTTTCCTGTGTTTGGTAGCGACCTTGGAAATAATTGGAAAACGTTTTCATGTGTTTGGTACGCACAAAAAAATCATTTTCCAAAACACATTTTCTAGAAAACGTTTTATGGTGTTTGGTATATACGTTATTTTCATAATCCACAAACATTATAATTTCATGCTTCCATAATTCAAAAAATTAATCATGCTAATTTTATTTTTATTAAAACCATGATTAAACTAAGAAAACCATTTCTCAAAACGCATATGGATCTGGTTTTAACCACCATATCGCAATCCCATTCCCATAAAACACACAAATAAACACCCAGATCACATCAAGCAAATGTCACTAATTAAATAAAAGCAAACAACATAAATAACATGAAAATTCTCCGCATTGTTCACAGATCTAACAAAAATGAGAAAAACCCATATCACATATACCTCCAAACAATGCAGAAATCCATCAGTTTTTGTTATAAACCATGATTACACACAAAAACAGAGGATGAAGAAATTCACATACCAATTTTGTTAAGATCACACACCTACGAAACCAGTCCAAGAAAGAAGAGGTAAAAGAGAATGATTTGTCAGACAATGAATTGAAAGAGTAGATAGAGCATGTAGATTTGGGCCCTTGAGAGAGGGAAGATGGAGGTGGCATATATATAAACGCTTCTATAAATCAACTCTAAAATACCCATTTCACAAATCAAAAGCATCAATAACAGTAATCATGGATTTTGAACAAATATTGCTACCAACCAAAAAAAAAAAAACAGAGAAACAATGCAAAATACACACACCCATAACCATGAATTTTGAATTTTACCTGAAAACCTCACGGATAATCTGAAAAACCCTGCAAAATACAAAGAACCAAACACAAAATCAGATCATTGAGAGAGAAGTGGAGCTCGAGAGAAATAAATTTGAAGAGAGAAACTCAGATCGATAGAAAGGGGAGAGAGAAAATCTGATCGACAAAGAGCAAGAGAGCTAGCTAGAGGAAGAAGGTTATCTGGGCAAAGAGCGGTGGCGACGGCAGAGAGCGCCAAGGTTAGGGTTTGGTTTCTCAGCTCTCTCGCGATTGAGCAACAGAAGAGAGATAGAGCTTGAGAAGAGAGAGAGCTACAGATAAAGAGAGAAATAGCATGAGAGAAGAGAGAAGAGAGAGCTTACCAAATAAAGAGCTTACTGATGAGAGAGTGAGGCGCGCGCGAATGAGAGAGACGAGCTCTGTTTAGATTGTTTTACCGAAAACTTCGGCGTAAAACAATTACATGTAAAACAGTGTATTTTTTTATCAGTTTTCCATTGACCAAAATATAGTTTTCTGTTGACCATATTTTCTGGTGCAACCAAACACCGGAAAACATGTAAAAAAATTTACAATAAACGTTTTACGGTGAAACAAACGGAGCCTTAAAAAAAAAATTCTATGTGTTAAATTTTCCTAAGAGATACATGTTAGACTTAAGATGACATTGTCATTTTTATCTCTATGGACCAATTTATTATATGATGGACTTCTAAGGTCATAGATATTGTTTATGTGATTATTAATATGTGATAAATTGTCCAAAAAAAGATGAAAAGAGAAACAAAAGAAAGTAAAAAAAAAGTAAAGATGAGATAATTAAATATGTGACAAATTGTATTATTTATTTGTACTATCAAAGTATTATAAGTTAAACAAAAATGAGAAACCTCTGAACATTTAGAATCCCTATATGAAACAATTGAGGTTTACCAAAATGATTGAAATTCATAAACGATGTAAAGTGAGTTTTTTTTTTTTTGCTAAGTGAATACAACCCCAAGATATAACCCCAATTGAAAGGAATCGATACAACTAGACTAGAAAGTTATTGGTAGTTATCTTTATAGACATAGTATAATACATTTGATAAAATATAATAAAAATAAGTATAATACATTTGATAAGATATAATAAAAATGATCATTTTTATTTTTAAGCGCAAAGAGAAATTATTTACATTTTCTATTTTACACTTCTTTTTTTTTTTTTTTAACTTTTCACTATTGTTATTATTTTTTCCTTCTTTTTAGTTAAGTTGCTTTGTTAGAAACATATTTTTAGAAAAATAATGAAAAAGAGCCGCGCATTGCGCGGGTTATAGTCTAATATAATTTATAATGTGTCCCCTCAATGAGGGCGTATAGATTTTACTACAAATTGATGTGGCACTCTTAAAACACCTTATTAAAGTGACTAAATGAGGGGCCAATCCAACAATCCGAGGGCAAACCTGGCTGGCTCTAAAACCAAGAAGAAGGACAAATAAGTGTAACTCCACTCATAAAAACTCTTGTAGGTGGATGATACGTTCACAATTTTTGGATAAAGGATGAAAATAGAATTGGAGCAAACAAAGAATTAAAAAAGAAGAAACAGATTTAATTGAGGAAATCCTGACCTCTAGATATAGGTTTTTCGAGGAAACCCAACCTCCCAGGAGTCTTAAAGACTACAAATATTTTTATGATTAATCAGATAATTTTATTCAAAAGACTTTCAAAATTTATACAAGAACATTCTAACTTCAAGAGCATAAAACATGGGATTATAGCTTAAAACATGGGATAGTGGAGATATAGACTAACCACCTTTTCCTACACGTAGCACACAACATTTTCCTCCTATTAACAAACCACTAACATCAACAAATAACCAGACAACTAAAACAAAGGGATTACTACTCCTAAAGACTAGGACTTGGACTCCATAGAGATGCCAAAACATTTATGCCATTGCTGGAGAAGGAGCTATAGCCACGTGTGCATCTACATAGTGTTTGAACAAAACTAAATTTCTTAATTAATCAAGTTCATTATCCAGTTTTATCCAAACCGATCACTTAATTAATTATCCAACTTCTGTAAATCAAAAGGGTTTCATTGGTCTGAATTATGCCTTAATAATAAAGAACTTGGTTCAATCCAGCAATGGTAAACACTTAACTAATTTACTTATAAGTTTTACTGTTGAAGTTGGTATTAAACAATCTTTAAGACAAACTTGATAACAAATTCAATCTCGAGATAACAATCTACTGTTTATTTTCTACAAATGTAAACAACTTTGAATTCAACAAGGCAATAAATAATGATAAACTGCAGAATCTTTATTATTAAACAGTAATTAAATACAATCACTTCGAACTGAACAAGATCAACAAAAACTTACAAAAGGAGAAGTTTCCTGTTACTCTCACACACTTCAAGGATCCAAACTGCAAGATCTAAATCTCACTCGAACTGAAATCACACTAAATGCACTCAAACACACTGAATTACATTGTTTCACACACTGAATTACACTCGAACACACTTTAAATCACACTTAAACACACTTGAACACACTTTGAATCACAATTGAACTCTTGAACTCTGGAAAACATGCGGGGGCTGTAACTATTTTCTTTTCTTCTATTTATACCTTCCTCAAGCAGTAGTTTCTACAATTGAACAGTTACTTTCTTCATTTTGAATTTCAAATCATCAAGAGATCTGGTTCAATACAAAATAACAACTTTCTTGGAGATGATAACACCTGTCACATAAGTTTCCAAATTATAAATAAACCGTTACTTGACAGTTCCTCAAGATCAAACTGCTTTGTAACTGTTTTTAGATCAGTTTAAACTTGACCTCGAGGTGAAACCGGGTCTTAACCTGTTGGGCTTTTATTTAAATAAAGTCACTTATCTCATTTAGGCCCAAACAGCAAGTCTAGTCTTTTAAATAAATAACTTACCTTGGCCCAATATCATTAATAGGCTCAAAAGTTATTTTTATGTGTAAACACATAGGACCCCAAGCTCTTGCACGTATGAGTGGAGGATTTCCCATGACTTATAAAGTGCATAACCCATGGACAACTCGTCAATGAGACTCAACAAGAGTTTCAAATAGCATCAATTTGTCAACAAGAATAATTTAATATTGGTTTTGTAAATTTGTACCAAATTTAAAGTTCATTACATTTGACTTCCATCTACTCTGAAACAACCACCCCCTTCAAATCTTTACAAGATGTTAAATCCATTTTCATTGAACTCGCTGAACTTCTCTAGAGCCTATGAACCATGCTCGCGAGATCCAACCCCAATTCCTTTTTCATTGAACCCAACAGAACATCACAATGTACCACCGACTGGTTTCTTGAGTTTTTGCTAGGCAGGTTGAGAACCATCACAAAGAGAATTCTATATCACGACGGCGTCATCAAAGGAAGGAAGCGGTTCTCTGCAAATACTTGAGCTCAGGGGCGTGGAGACGGCATGGAGATCTGAGTTTGGAAGAGGCAAGAATATTTTTGGCTAATTGCGTTCTGATTTTTAATAATTAATTTTTTTTTAAATTATTACGATGTGTTAATATGGCTGATGTGGCATTGTGCCACCTCAGTGTCACATCAGTTTGTCAAAATCTTATAGTAAAACATATAGTAGTTTTAGCATTACTCAATTTTAAATGTTGCAATTAATTCGTGTATACAGTGTTAATAACTACAATTTATTTATTTATTTTTTGTTGTTGTTGAATGGTAATATCTCCATTGAAAATGATGGAGACCATCTTATTGATTTTTTATACTAGAATTTACCTTAAGGTTTTCTTTTTTCTTTGATAATTCGATAGTGCTATATGGGACTAAATATGTTAAGTTAAGTAATGCTGAAAATTGACTTCACAAACTATATAGTGAACTTCTAAGATGACTTGAAGGCTCAAAGCTCACTTTTTGCTCATTAGAGATAGTGTAATTCACTAATTTTGGCACCAATATTTGTTTGTGATAATTTTTTTGGGAAAATATACTTTACCCACCTGTGGTTTGACCTGATTACAGGTTGTCTACCCGTGATTTGAAAACTAACACTTTACTCAACTGTGGTTCATTGTTAATGTTATAATTAGTCCATTGGGCTTTGGGCTCTAGCCTGTGTATATATTTACTTGTGCATCACTCTCTTTTCTTGTATAGCACATTACTTATGCACCACTCCCTTTCCTTGTACATCACTCATATGCCTCTAATATAAAGGCACTCTACTATATTGTATTACTCACTTCAATATACAGAGAATTATTCATAATTCTAACATGGTATCAGAGCCATTAGTCTAAGTGTTTCGTGCAGTTCTTCGTCTTTCTTGGCATTCTTCCGTTGCCTCAGCCATCTCCGGTATTGCTCCGCCGCCGCCGTCAGAATTCTGGTGCGCCCGCTGCCGTCAAGGGTTGAATCCATCGCCAAAGACTCACTGCTTTCATCGGATTTTTTTGCTCCAAGCCTCCGATTGAAACACCTCCACCACCACTGGATAGATCTTCTCATTCCGGACTCAGCCACACAAAAATCGCCGCCATCCAACGTCACACGAGCCGCCTGAAGATTCTGCCCGCCTTCACGCCTCGTCACGCGCCAAGCACCTACCTCTGCCACGTGTCACCCTGTCAATGTGCCACGTGAGCCCTAGTGCCCAATCAGCGCCACGTCAACTCGTTGACCACGGGTTGACCCGTTGGCTGTTGACCTTTTGGGTGTTGACAGTTGACTTTTACGTTGATTTTCTGTGAGTTGACCATTGACTTTTCAGAGTTGATCGTTGACTTTTTAGGGTTGATCGTTGACTTTTTTGCAAACTCAGGTGTTCTTATTTAGTTTTTTGTCCTGATTCCATTTTTGCTGTTTGTTTTTGCATATTTTGTCTCTAAATGGCTCAAACTGAGATCTCTGCTGCTGTTGCTCCTGCACACTTTGGATCCACCATCACACTCACCACAAATCAATTGGAAGACATCATCGCTCAGGCTCTTGTCTGGGCTAGTAATGCATCATCTTCCTCTGCTCTTTCTGTCCTGCCTGGTAAGTTCTCCTCATGGCTTCTTGACTCTGCCTGCTGCAATCACATGACACCTTACCCATCTTTTTTCTCCCACACTAGCTTTGCCCATCATGCACCTACTATTCACACAGCTAATAGCTCCACTATACTTGTTCGTAGTATAGGCACCGTTTCTACTTCCAAACTATCCATTTCTGATGTCTTTCATGTGCCTCAACTTTCTTATAATCTACTATATGTGGGTCAATTAGCTGAACTTGGCTATCGCATTATCCTTGATTACTTTGATTGTGTTATACAGGATCCCAAGACGGGGCAGAAACTTAGGACCGACCGTAGAATTGGGCGTCTATTTGAGATTTCCAATCTTCGTCTTCCTGCTACTGGTGTTTCTGCTGCTACCTCATCTTCACCTTCCTTATCACTTTGGCATTCTCGGATCGGGCATGCATCATCTTCCCGGGTACAATAACTAGTCTCTAGGGGTTTATTAAGTCCAGTGTCTAAGGACAATTTTGATTGTGTTTCATGTCAATTAGGAAAACAACCTGTTTTGCCTTTTCATAATAGTGAGTCCATGTCTACTGAAATTTTTGACTTAATTCATTCTGATGTTTAGGAACCTTCCCCTATTAATAGTATTGGTGGATCTTGCTATTTTCGTTCTGAAATGCACGTGAACTTACCCAACATGCATTTGAACATATTCTATATTCCCATGGAATTGTTCATCAATTCTCATGCCTAGGCACCTCTCAGCAAAGCGGAAGAGCCGAAAGAAAACTTCGACACATCCTTGACACTGTTCGTACTCCTCCTGTCTTCCAAAGTTCCTGTACCATTTTGGGGAGAAGCTGTTCTCACTGCTGCCCATGCCATCAATCGTATTCCAAGCCCAACCATTTCTAATCAGACTCCTTATGAGCGCCTTTTTGGATCTCCACCTCACGATCAACATCACGGATCCTTTGGCTCTGCCTGTTTCGTCCTTCTTCAACCTCATGAACACAACAAACTCGAGCCTCGTTCTTGTCTTTGTTGCTTCCTTGGTTATAGCGAAACTCAAAAAGGATATCGATGTTATGATCCTATTGCTCATCGCCTTCGCATCTCCCGCCATGTTGTCTTTTGGGAGCATCGTCTGTTCACTGAGGTCTCTCAATTTCATCCCTCCTTCTCTCTTTCCGATCTTTTTCCAAAGGTGTCTACTCCTTCTCCAGAGTTTTTTCCTCCTTCTCCGGAAGTGTCAACCTCCATTCCACGGACTAAGTCATCTAACCACTCTTCTGGATCATCCTCTAACGTGACGCCTCATTCTTTGCCTGAGTCCCTAGCTTCTGCACCTTCAGAGGATCCTGCACCTACAACCACACTTCGCCGTTCCTCTCGGGTAACATCTCTTCCCTCTCATTTGTGTGATTTCCATTGTTACACTGCCCTTGCTACACTGCACGAGCCTCACTCCTATTGTGAGGCCTCCTCTAATCCTTTATGGCAGGCTGCAATGACTGAGGAACTTGATGCATTATCTAGAAACCGTACTTAGGACCTGGTTGATCTGCCTCCTGACAAATCTGTGGTTGGTTGTAAGTGGGTGTTCAAAATCAAAACTCGGTCTGATGGATCCATTGAGCGATACAAAGCTCCTCTTGTTGCCAAAGGTTTCACACAGAAGTATGGCATTGATTATGAGGAAACCTTTGCTCCAGTTGCTCGCCTTTCATTTGTCCGCACCTTATTGGCTGTTGCAGCCTCTCGACAGTGGAAACTATTTCAGATGGATGTCAAAAATGCATTCCTCAATGGGGATTTGAGTGAAGAAGTCTATATGCAACCTCCACCTGGTCTTTCTCATCCACCTGACAAGGTGTGCCGACTTCGTTGTGCCCTTTATGGTCTGAAACAGGCACCTCAAGCTTGGTTTGCTAAGTTCAGCTCTACAGTTTCTCGACTGCGTTTTTCCATAAGTTCTTATGATTCTGCCATCTTCCTCCGTCGCACCGGCAAAGGTACCATTTTGCTTCTTCTTTATGTTGATGATATGATCATTACCGGTGATGACCTCAGTGGGATTCAAGAACTTAAGGATTTCCTAAGTCAGAATTTTAAGATGAAAGACCTTGGCCACCTCAGTTACTTTTTAGGTCTTGAGATTACCTCCTCTAATAATGGTTTCTACCTCACTCAAGCCAAGTACACCTCTGATCTTCTATCTCGAGCTGGCCTTACCGATCATAAGATTGTTGATACACCGATCGAACTTAATGCATGCTTGACTCCTTCCTCTAGAGAACTATTGCCCCATCCTACTCTTTATCGACAATTGGTTAGCAGCCTAGTCTATCTCACAGTCACTCGACCAGACATCTCATATGCAGTTCATCAGGTGAGCCAGTTTATGTCTGCTCCACGATCGACTCACTATGCTGCTGTCTTGCACATCCTTCGATATCTTAAGGGCACTCTTTTTCACGGTCTCCACTTCTCTGCTCAGTCTCCGCTTATTTTGAGAGCCTACTCTGATGCCGATTGGACAGGGGATCCTACTGATCGCCGATCCACTACTGGTTATTGCTTTCTCCTTGGCTCCTCTTTGATCTTTTTGCAAATCAAGAAATAGTCTGTTATGGCTCACTCTAGTACAGAGGCTGAATATCGTGCCCTTGCTAATACCACATCTGAACTTCTCTAGTTGCAATGGTTACTACAGGATTTAGGTGTGTCCACTTCTTCTGCTACTCCTATATATTGTGACAATAGGAGTACTATTCAGATTGCTCGCAATGATGTCTTCCACGAGCGGACCAAACACATCGAGATCGATTGTCATCTTGTCCAGCATCACCTTCTCCAGGGTTCCCTCCAATTGATCTCTGTTTCCTCTCACGATCAGCTAGCCGACATCTTTACAAGTCACATCCCACTGGACGTTTCCGTGATCTGGTTTCCAAACTCCAGTTGGTTTCTCATCCTCCACTTTGAGTTTGAGGGGGGTTGTTAATATTATAATTAGTCCATTGGGCTTTGGGCTCTAGCCCATGTATATATTTACTTGTGCACCACTCTCTTTCCTATAGCACATTACTTATGCACCACTCCCTTTCCTTGTACATCACTCATATGCCTCCTATATAAAGGCACTCTACTGTATTGTATTACTCACTTTAATATACAGAGAATTATTCATAATTCTAACAATTTCGTTAGACTTTTGTAACCCACCTCATTATGCTTCCGTTAAAAACAAGGATACATATGTATTTTTGTTCTTTTCCTTTTCTTTTTTTCTTTTGTGTGAGACATTGTTGAGATAAAAAACATCTAGATTCAAATATTCTTGAGATCAAACCTTTTTTGGAGCAAGAACACATCTCAAGAAAACATGACAGATAATCAAAATAATACATATATTGCCTAGATTCAATATCAAATGGTTCTTCATTACAAAAAATAGGAAAAAAATTACGAGGAAAAATTTTTGAACTTGTCAAATCCATGGCAGAACATCATCCTAAGTCAATCAACCTTCAACAACCAAAAAAGATTTCCACCGAACCCACAAATTTCCCCCAAATTTCATAGCATAAATCATCAAATTAAAAAGAATAGATATCTTTCAAATGTTTTTTTCCCTCCACATCTGATTCTAGTTGCAGCAGACCCAAAATATCAATTACTTGCTACTGTAGCATCATCATCGAGGATGAATTTGCTCCTCTGTGTTTCTTTTACCCATTTTTCTTTGCCTTTGGGTCTTTTGATCTATCACAGTAAACCACAAATATTCAACCAACCAAATAACTGCAACCCATAAATCACAGCAAACCACAAATCCCACCCGACACCGCCGTTCACGGTGAATCCCACCATTCACGACCACCATGCCTGGCAGCCAAAGATCGACCCAATGCCGAGCATAAACCAAGTAGCCTTTGGACAAGGAACAACCCTGACGAACCAACCCATATTCCACCCAACATCGCCGCAATGAAGCCCAACCATTCACAAACCTATCCAGCTAACCACACCAGCGAAACCAGTGAGAGGAAAGAGAGAGCCTCTCTGAACTTTTTGTACAATTTATTTATCTTTTAGTAGATTTTACTTCTCTTTACAATTTCTTCGTCTACTTGTTCTGTTTCTATTTTGTGAAGTCATAGAAGGATGCGGTCGTGGCTCCAGAAAATTTTTTCAGGTAATCATTATAAAACTTAAATATAACATCACTAAAAAAAAAATTATATGAAATTTTATAAAATTCTTTTACAAGTCTTGCGGTTTCCTTATCAAAAATTTCTCCATTGTACTAGCAAAAGAATAAAAAATAAAATAAATTAATCAAATAGATAAATTAATTAAATCCAAACAAATAAAATAATTATAAGACAATTAGACAAATTAATCAAAATTCCAAACAAACAATTAAACAAAGTAACACACTAACACTACAAGACAAATATACAGTAAAAATATAAAATATAAACTATCAAATAATATTATATTAAAGTAACACTAACGTTACAAGACAAATATACAGAAAAAGTATAAAATATAAACTATCAATTATCAAATAATATTATATTAAAAGTTTAAGATTCGGTCAAATGGCAAACAATCAAACGAAATAGATAAAGAAAAAGTAACTAATGAACTAACAAGTAACAAGTAGATAAGTACTGATCAAAAAAACAAGTAGATAAGAATAAAGTAAGAGAGGAAAAGAAAAAAAAAAAAAGCAAACTAGATCTGAAATTCTGAAGACTTGAGCCGAAGTCCACTGTCCAGCTCCAAGCTCTAGCAGTAGGCAGCAGCAACAGGCATGAGGTGAGGGCTTGGCCGGCAACAACAGGCGTGACTCGGAACTAACCCAGATCTGTCCTGTCTGTCCAGCTCCAGCAGCAGGCATGGCGTGACCGAGTGAGGTGAGGGCAGCGGCAGCAGCAGGCGTGAGGCGGTGAGGGACGGTCCGGTTTGGCGGTCTAGCGGTGGTGGCCTTCGCAGCAGGGGTTATTTAGTTTTTGCCTTTTTGGGTTTTCTCTCTCTGACTCTCTCAATTCAACGATTGCAAGGAATAAATCTGGGATTTTTTTCTTGGATAAGCACGCACACTGTAAGTTTGAGATTTTTTTTTTTTTTTTTAATAGAATAAATTTAATTAATGGGCTGGTTCAAACATTTAGACTTAAACAAGTTGTTATTTGGGCTTATTTTGTATTATGGGCTTAAATAAGTGTTGTTATTTGGGCTTATTTTGTTATTATGGGCTTTGTTATTTGGACTTTTTATTTTTGGATATAGTAAATTGGGTTTATTAAATCAGGGTGTTCACAATTTTTATTTGAGGGTGTTCACAATTTTATTTAAGTTGAGAACATCTATATATAAAAAAAAAATTTCCTTTGATTTTTCAAAAAGTCAGGGTGTTTAGCTGAACACCCTCCCTTCAACGTAGCGCCACCCTTGGAAGGATGTATGCATGTATGCATGTATGCGGTTTCTTCAAAAAAGGAGATTTTTTTTTTAATTGATAATCCTTTCTTTTGGGAAACTACACTTAGTACATCCTAATTTGGGAAATGACACTCCGCTCCTAAATTTGCAAAATAATTAACACTCCACCCCCTTTTTATTTATTTTTTCTTTTTTTTTTGTTTATTTTTTATTAATTTTTTTAACCAATGCCTAACTAACTAAAATTGAAAAGAAAAATTATATTCCAATTATTTTAAGTTATAAGATGAGAATATTCCTTTAAAATTTGGTGAAAGGGGGTTGAGTGTTAATTATTTTGTAAATTTGGAAACGGAGTGTCATTTCTCCAAATTAGAGTGTAACGAGTCTAATTTTCCTAAAAGGAGGTGTCAGTATAATTTACCCTCTTTTTTTTTATTCTCAAATCTGTCTTCTTTATTTATTTATGTTTTATTGTGTTTTTTTTAATGGTAGGAGTGAGGTGGGTTTCAAAAGTTTAACAGAATGAAACACGGGTGGGTAAAGTGTTAGTTTTTAAATCACTTGTGAGTAAAATGTATTTTCCCTTAATTTTTTTTATTGTGATAAATAAACGATTGCATTGATTAAAATGAAGATTCAGTACATCCAAAGTGGAAAATGTTCTAAAAATTACAAATAAAATAACTTAAAAAAGATGCAAACTTTGTTATAGTGTGTGCCAAATTATTCGTTTCTGGTAGTTTTTTTTTTATTTTTGGTGGTAGTTGGATTCAGTAATTACCCCCACCCGCACAATACTGTACAGAGTCTATAAACACACACAGAAATGTTTGTTTTTTTTTTCCTCTGGGCCACACCGAAATGTATTTCAGCTACTCCTGAACCAACCCATTTATGTTATTCACATGGCGCTCAGACTTTATCTCCTGTTTTGCCAACCTAATAAATAAACGGAGATATTCGAGGGTAGAGAAGGAAGTTGGTGGTCAGACTTCATTAACAAGACTTGTTGGAAATAATTAAAGTGTAACAATTAATTACGTATGCTTATGTCATAAAAGTTGGGATAAATTACATTTTAAAGTTTTATATTTTAATTGTGATTTCAAGTTAAATACTATAGTTTCAAATTTTAAACTTTGAAATTTAAGATTCTTACAAATTACACTTTATAATTTTATTAATTTCAAATCGAATCCTAAGCTCTTAAAATCATGTCAATAAACCTTGAACTTTTTTACTATGATTTGAAGGGTTTGATTTAGAGGATTTCAATTAATACGATTTTAAATATTTGGGGTTTGATTTGAAACTATTAGTTTTATATTTTAACAGTTTTAAACTTTGAGAAATAATTTGAAAACTTTTGAAATTATAAAGTTGAATTTAAAGAACCCTAAAATAGAGTTTAAAAGTAATTTTCCTTATAAAGCCGACCTCATCCAATCATATCCAGCACTTCTGCACTTGTATGTCTATTCTGTTTCCATTTCTTTAACATTTCCACATATATTCCAAATGAAATGAGCTGTAATGCATGTCATATATATGTCGACAACCTTTACAAAGCCATTAGTAGAGCCCCTTGGAGAGTTTCATTTTCCATTAATGAGGCACTAAAAAGCTTGTCTCCTGATATTTGACATTGTGAACCCCCGGGCCCCCTCCCCCTTTTTTCCTAGTTGAAGCTATTTCACTTATCATAAGTGGATCACAACAAGGCTTTAAAATATCATTATAATCGACCAAAGTTGTTATACTGAAAACAATTTGCCGAGGGAAAAATACACTAAAATTCATGTGGTTTTCCAAAAAATACGAAACCCTCTCTAGGTTATGTATAGTGTATACTACTTAACCATCTTGTGATAGAATTTTATATGTAAAACCGTTAATTGTGTAACACATAATTTCATGTGATTTTTAAATATAATACAAAACCGTTTTATAGTATTGTTTTATGTAAAAATGTAGTTCTAAATGTGAATGTAATTACATCACATGAGCTACTTACCATTTTATTTTAACGGTTTAATTACTTACACATAAAACAATACCAAACAAAGGTTATATGTTACATTCAATATTTGAAGGTGTTTCATGTTTTACTACCAAATAAACCACACTTTTTTTTTTATTATCGGGTTTCTTTATTTTTTTCAGGAGCCTATAACGCTAAAAGGGAGGGGAGAAGCAAGCGGAACCTCTGATTGACCTGGACAAATAAAAAATTCTCAATAGAGAGAGATTTGAGATTCCATAAATAACTCAATAAGTGCTTTCTAAGAAGGGCTTGGCGTAAAAGAGGAAAATGAAATATGGACAACCGCACTGGTCGTAATAGATTGACTTTCATACTTAGTTCTTGCTCCAGTATGAAAGTTATATATATATATATATATATATATATTAATTAATTAATTAATGCTTCTTTGTTCAGCATGACCCTTTTCTTGTTCCTTTTCACTCAACACACCTACAATTTCTCAACCATTTAATAAAAAATTATTAAAAAATTCAAAAAGCAAAAACTGAAAAAATTTTGAAAATGTGAGAGAAAAAAAGGAATTGCACCAATGTAATACTTTTTGAATATTGCATGGGATATCAATCCAAACATAATATAAGCAGGTCTTGCTCTACTATGGTGTAAGGGATTGAGATCTCATGCAATACTCAAAAAGTATTGCATGAATGCAATTCTTTTTTCCTTTTCACAAATTTTTTACTTTTCTACTTTTTGTTTTTTGAATTTTTTAACAATTTTTTTATTAAGTAGTTAAAATTAAAAGTTAAGAAATTAACTTTCAATCTCAACCACTCAATTGGTATTGCATGCAATACTAATTGTATGGGATCTCAATCCATGGTGTAAGGCCTAAAGATTGTCCATTGAATAGTATTATAAGAGAACAATGTGTACGTTGACTATAACTTTGTTGTCTTCACCTAATTAATAAAGTGAGTTCAAGAATTCTAGAATTGGTATTAAAGGAGAGAGAGAGAGGATTGTAAAGAGTGTCGTCGTCATTAACGTTTTTTTTTTTTTTTTTTTGGCTAAAGGTCATTAACGTGTTTGATAAGAAATAAATTGACGATGAAATCATGAAAGTCAGCTACATGCTCAAATTGGGCAAGTTTGCGTTTCTTGACACCAAAGAACTTAACTCAACCAGTAGGGTTTCAAGGAGAGGGTTGGACCCGGCTTAACGCTGGCACTAAACTCTATTGTTAATGTGCTTCTTTGTCTTTCAAAAAGGAAAATTGAGATAAAATAATAGCGGGAAAAAATAGATATGCCAAATTGCAGATTGATATTCGTCACGTACATCTTTCTTACTTGGTGGCTCTGTTTGACCTTTTCCGTCACAGATGAATTAACTTTCTTACTTTATAGGAGGAGTTTGACTATACGGGTCAGATCAGATAGGCCACCCCAATGTTTTTATTGTTTCTTTTTTAAAGGGAGAGTTGGGGCTCAAAAGTTTGATCCTCTCAAACACACGTCATTCTTTTCCTTTTGGAAATATTCACTTTTAAATGGCTATGTTGAGTGCTTAAGTCTTATCAGGTGGTAACAACAAAAATGAGTGGTTAATATGAAATTTATGGATCCAAATTATATGGTTTAAACTTCTAAATTAAATGATATTCTAACATGTTAGTCAATAAGCTCACACAAAAACAATTTTAATTTAAAACTTTAACAATATAAGGAAAAAAAATGATGTCCTAAGTAGTGGATATTTATTACTCCCAACAAACCCCAACTTCACATCCTTACACAACTTCCACCCACATTTCTTCTTAGTCTTCGCGCTTTTGTACATTTTGTCCTCATCCCTTCTTAAATCTTATGCATGTAGAAAGGCTCATTAATTTATTACCCTTACTAAAAAAATTAAAATACATGAACACAAAAAAAAGGGGGGGAAAATTGAAAAGGTGACAACGAAAACCCTATAAAACCATATCCCCACTATCCCATTCACAACCAGAAGCCTCTCTAATAATAAAAAAGGAATGCCCACATTAGTCTCCATGTTAAGTCCTAGTGTTTTTGTGAGCACCTTGATTATTGCCCTAGTAGCGGCACTGGTGGGCATAGTTGCACCTAAAGCTGAGGCAGCTCGTGCTTTCTTCGTTTTTGGTGATTCACTTGTAGATAATGGAAATAACAACTACTTAGCAACTACTGCACGTGCCGACTCTCCACCCTATGGTATCGACTATCCGACCCACCGACCAACTGGTCGCTTCTCCAATGGCCTTAACCTCCCTGACATTATCAGTCAGTTTTAATTTCCATCTCACTTTCTTTTTTGTATCAAAGCAACTTTATATTTAATAGTGTTTCATTAACTGACACATAATTTAATGTATGCATTTAGGTGAGAAATTGGGGTCAGAGGCCACATTGCCATGCTTGAGTCCTCAACTCACCGGAAAAAAGCTGCTTGTCGGTGCCAACTTTGCTTCTGCTGGCATTGGGATTCTCAACGACACGGGAATTCAGTTTGTAAGTCCAACTTAATTGAACAACACTCAATTTCACAGGAAATTCTTTGATACCGTTACTGTTTTAGTTCGGTTTGATGTAATATGCATATCATTTAAGGGTATGTCATCTGGAGTTGATATGTATTTTACCAAAAATGATATGCATATTATCTTAAACGGAACCAAAATGAGACATTAATAAGCTCACGGGACCAAATATTCACCTAATATTGTAATTTATTAAAGTGACAAGTAATGATTGATGGATAAGCACTACATAAGGTCACACCACTAACACCACCTACAAATTGTTGTGAATTTTTCTATAAGTCACAACCTACCACTTTGTGGCGGAGTTAGAATTTTTTTTCAATGGGGTCATTCACGACCATTAGTAATTTGTGTATGCTATTTGGGAGGATTTGTATTGTTATTGTTATTTTGGGCTAATTTTTGTTGATGTTATTTGGATTATTTTTTGTGTTACTTGGACTCTTTTTTAAAAGGGCCTATAAACGATTTGATAATAATCTTAGTGATATTGACCCTACATTTAGTGTTTTCTAATTTTTTAGTGGGGTTAACTTCTAAAAATCCCTAAATTTCTAATACATATACCTATAACCCGAGGTATATATATATATATATTTTAATTTCAATAAGGTCAATTCACCCCACTCATAAGTGTGTAACCCCATGTGAGCTACTACTGCAAGTTGTGAAAAATAATGTGAAATTATATGTGTTTGTCTCCTTCCTAAACTTATTCATGAAAATTTCGCTACATTTCTTTTGG
>BKZX01027337.1:0-11611 GCA_014362285.1 Fagus crenata
CCTCCAGTTATCATGTGAATCTCCCCTAGTAGGGGCCTGGGACATGCTTCTATTGGAGGTCGTTGGTGATAAGCCACAGGTGGACGATCTTTTCTTCGGTCCCTTCCTAAAAATCTTTGCAATCTTCCTTGCTTAATAAGCTCTTTGATTTTCTTTTTGAGGGCAAAACAATCTTCGATGTTAAGGCTCTGGTCCCCATAGAAATAATAGTATTTGTCTCTCGGTTTTCTTAAGTTTTGGGAGATCTGAGCAGTCTTTATCCACCATTTGCACAAAGTAACATGCATATTGGAAGAGTCATTTCACCCGTCATATGGGTGTCCAACCTTGTGTTCGTATGCATAGCTGTCATATAGGTCTACTTTGAAAGGCTTATAGAAGCCACATGCTTGTAGAAATGGGTCCTTAGACCTTAGCTCCTTGATGCTTATAGGAGCCACAGTGGGAGTAGATCCTTAAACCTTAATCATGGTGCAGTTAAACTGATCTCTGTTGTGGCCATTCTCTATAGAGCTCATCTTTGTTGCGAGATTACCAATGATCTGAATAAACAAATCGAATATATATATACATTTTGGGGTCATAATGCCCAATATGACATGAGAAAAGATGACATCATGCTTTAATCCAGTCAAACACAAAATTGCATATAATGGATGGACGGTCGTCCATCTATGCAATAATCCGGTTTGCAATAATCTGGTTTGCAATAATTGTGGAGAAAAAACGATGAATAGATCGTCTAAGTAAGCATATAGATGACAATATCTCAATTAATGAACAATGTGACTTTGCATCATCAATTAACTATCCGAATTGAACAATTACATTACATGTAATTTCATTTGAGATAATTAGTCTTGTGTGAAAGCTTATTTCAATTATTTGTATGTATGCAAAGAGTTATAACTCTCACATGGAAAATGTAACTTTAAATTGTGTTGTAAAACAATATTGCCAACTTTAGCTCAAGGACATTAAGCTGGTCTTATAAACCTCCTGAATATAGACATAAACACTTTAAGATTTCTCATCCTTAAAGGTTAAAGCAACACATATATGCATATATATAGAAATATTCATGTGATTTCTATATTTTATTTGAGGCCGAGTATTTCCCTTTTAGATTATTTGTTAGTGTATAACAAACATATTAAAAACAGCCTCAATTAATTTATTGTTTATCATCTTTCTAATGAAGAGAGAATACGTAAAAGAGGAGTAGGGTGAAAGAGACATAGCTTCGAGGCGGGGCTAAAAGCCCTGAAAATTGTTGAAGGTCTTCACTTCACTAAGGAACTTGGAAGACCGTCATTGGAAGGATCATGTCTTTGACTCACTTTTCTGTAGAAGTTGGAAGACTGTCCCTGCAAGGGCCGTGTATCTATCTTCCTTTTCCTTCTAGGCGGGGCTGGAAGGTCGTCATAAATTTTTTTTTTACAGATCATGCTCACACGGATAACGTTGCAATTAGGGCTAATAAGGATGCTGATGTGGCATCATAGGGGCATGATACGTGGCACATGGCATGTGCTTGCAGCATGTTGGCGTGAGCTTGACACGTGTTGGCACATACAGGCACGTGGCAAGAACATGAAGACACGTGAAAAGGAAGGTCGTCACTCCGCCGGCGCGTGGAAGGGCGTGAAGAGGAAGGTCGTCACTCCGCCGGCGCGTGGAAAGAAAGGTCTTCTTTTCGACGGCGCGTGGAAGAGCGTCACAGCTCTGATGATGAAAATTTCGCCGGGGATCGATAGATCGGGCGACGTTCTACACCGTAGTGGTGTTTGTTTCCCGTCTCGGAAGAGTTTGCACATGGATAGGAAGGTCGTCACTCCGCCGGCGCATGGAAGCGCGTGAAGAGGAAGGTCGTCACTCCGCCGGCGCGTGGAAGGGCGTCACAGCTCTGATGATGAAAATTTCGTCGGGGACCGATAGATCGGGCGACGTTCTGCACCGTAGGGGTGTTCGTTTCTCGTCTTTGAAGGCTAAGAAAGAAGTTTTGGCAAGCTATGCAATTTGTAAGAGGAGAAGTCGTTCTTCCCACAGACGGTGCCAACTGTTGATGTCTGGAATTTGCATCTCCATGGAAATGACTAGAGTTTTGCATCTTCATATCAACAGTTGCACAGCCAGCCAAGAACCGATGTTGCTGGAAAATCAGTAGACGGCCTTCTTTGGAGTCGAGGAGTGGAAGACCTGTAAAAGAATAACAGCTGGTCGGAATTGGCACCGGTTTGGGACCGGCCAAAGGGGCTCCGATGCCTTTGTCAGTATTGATTCCCAGAAAAACCTTAAGAGTCAATTTCTGTATCGGAAAGTACTGTTCATACCTGAGAAGAGGAGAGAGAATGGCTTTTTGTGCCTTCTGGTCATGGCACGTGGCCTTCCGGACTCCGTTGGATCTGAAGACACGTGGTGCATTAACCACCCTTCACCTGGAAGGTCGTTACTCGTCAGGAGTGTAGTGCTGTGCGACGTTGCATGGGCTTAACTCCCTAGATTCATGGAGGACACCTGTTGCAGGTGGTGAGTCGACTCGGTGAGTTGTCCCGCTGGATTCCCGTAATTGATAGAGGATGAGTCACGGACAGCTGGAGTGGTTGAGCATGCATAATGACGGTCGTCATTCAGCTTAGAAACTAGAAGGTCGTCACTCTCAAATGGATGGAAGGTCTTCATCTCGGACTTGGGGAAAAGTTGTAAAATATTCCCATCAGTTGCCCCCCTATTCCGTGGTTGTCTGCATAGACGACCTTCGGAATATGAAAAGTCAAGGATGAAAGGGAGATCTCACATGCTTTTTGGGCCTTTCTAGAAGAGCTACTTCATTGTCTTGGTCTAAGTCCGAGCTAGCTGATTCCCAAATGCTTGGCATATTGTGATTGGTCTTCAGGTACTCTGAAGGATAGTCAGTGGAGGAGAAGGTGAACATACCGTGGATGAGCTTCTCTTTTACTGTAAGTTGTCGAACGTGGTCGATTCACCAGGGATCTGGAGTTTTACCTATCATCATATTTCACTGAGACGGATTCCAAATCTTCTATAATCCAATCGATCTTGGAAGCCAACATTTTTCTTTTGCGGGGATAACTGGGAGTTGTCCCTTATATACTTCTTTACTGTTGACGGTCTTCCAGCCATTGGCTCAAAAGACAATGGAAGACTTTTACGCTGAGAGAGACTTTGAGGAAACAGGTGAAGGGTTTGGAAGCCAATCTTCAAAAGAAAGACGACCTTCTTTCCTCTCAAGACAACACTCGTCGTTTTTATGTTTAGGGGTTTCGAAAATATCAGGTAGAAAGCTGCTCTTGCTTTTGGAAGTACTCAAGAATGGTCCATGGTGAAGATATTTGATGATGAAGCCACCACTGCCATATATAAGGATAGTGAGAATGAGGACGAAGAGGATGACATTCAGTCTAAGGAACATGCGGTCACTCCATCTGAAGTCCAATTTACTTCTCCAAGTGGTGATCAGAGTGGCGATCCGGCTGTCAGCCTTATGGATGGCCAGGTTATTCTTCCACCAATCGACAAGGAAGTGCCTTGATTTCTCTTTTTGCGTACTTTTGTTTTTGAGTAAACACTTTTCGATATTTTTTGTTTGTGTAGATACATCCCTATTCCAAGCGTTGTCATGTTTTCCCACGGGTATGGCAAGTGTTTTTCTTTTGTAGACGAAGATCTTCTAACTCGGGTCATGTTTACCTCTTGTGGAAGAGGTGTGACCTGTATTTTCGTCCAAGGTATGTTTATCTGTGGGGATAAGTATGGCTCGACGATCATCTATATGTTAATGAACTTTTCCGTTCTTCTTTGAGTTGAACTGTTGTTTTGATGCGTTACTTTACTTTCCAAGTATACCTTGCAGATGTCGATTTTTACCTTTAGGAAGACGTCCTTTGTAGGAGTCTCAACTATTTTTAGAAGAGTGGCATTGTCTGTGACGACCTTTTTCTGGAAGATGCACCACTTGGGTGTCTAACTTAATAATTTTCAGAAAGGTGGCATTATCTTTGACGACATTCTTCTGGAAGATGCATAACTTGATAATTTTCAGAAGGGCGGCATTATCTTTGACGACATTCTTCTAGAAGATACATAACTTGAAAATTTTTAAAAGGGCGGCATTAACTTTGACGACCTTCTTCTGGAAGATGCACCACGTGGGTGACTGACTTGATAACTTTTAGAATAGGAGCGTTCTTGACGATCTTCTTCTGTAGATGCACCCCATGGGTGTCTAACTTGACAATATCTAAAAGGAATCTTCTTGACGACCTTGCTTTATAAGGTGCACCACGTGGGTGTCTAACATGATAATATGTAGAAGAGGAGCGTCCTTGATGACCTTCTTCTTTAGATGCACCCCGTGGGTGTCTAACATAATAATATGTAGAAGAGGAGCGTCCTTGACGACCTTCTTCTTTAGATGCACCCCGTGGGTGTCTAACATGATAATATGTAGAAGAGGAGTGTCTTTGACGACCTTCTTCTTTAGATGCACCCCGTGGGTGTCTAACATGATAATATGTAGAAGAAGAGTGTCTTTGACGACCTTCTTCTTTAGATGCACCCCGTGGGTGTCTAACATGATAATATGTAGAAGAAGAGCGTCCTTGACGACCTTGCTTTATAAGGTGCACCACGTGGGTGTCTAACTTGATATTGAAGAGGAGTCTTCTAGACGGTCGTCTTCTATAAGTACACCCCTTGGGTGTCTAACTTGATGACAGATAGAGGAGGAACGTTCTTGACGGTCTTCTTCTATAGGTGCACCCCGTGGGTGGCTAACTTGACAATATTTAGAAGATGAGCGTTCTTGACGACCTTCTTCTTTAGATGCACCCCGTGGGTGTCTAACATGATAATATGTAGAAGAGGAGCGTCATTGACGATCTTCTTCTTTAGATGCACCCCGTGGGTGTCTAACATGATAATATGTAGAAGAGGAGCGTCCTTGACGACCTTCTTCTTTAGATGCACCCCGTGGGTGTCTAACATAATAATATGTAGAAGAGGAGCGTTCTTGACGATCTTCTTCTATAAGTGCACCCCTTGGGTGTCTAACTTTCGGTTGATGGGTAGAAGGGCAGTCTTCTTGACGGTCTTCTATCGTAGATGCACCTCGTGGGTGTCTAACATTTGCACCTCGTGGGTGTCTAACATTTGCACCTCGTGGGTGTCTGACTTGTGCACCTCATGGGTGTCTAACTTGTGCACCTCGTGGGTGTCTAATTTTTGCACCTCGTGGGTGTCTTACTTTTGCACCTCGTAGGTGTCTAACTTTTGCACCTCGTGGGTGTCTAACTTGCACCTCGTGGGTGTCTAATTTTTTGTAGAAGAGTGATCTTCTCGACGGTCTTCCACTATGAATGCGCCTCATAGGTGTCTAATTTTTTGTAGACGCCTGTCAAGATAATGATTGATAATATTTGGGCGACAGCAAGCATATTTAGACAATTATGTTAGTGAAGACGGTCTTCCATTCATGGATAAAAGATATTGTTTGAGTATACAAACTTCTTTATCATAAAAAGGTAACTGATGTGCGTACCTCAAGGGTAGTATTTCTTGAGGTGCTCAGCGTTCCATGGGTGAGGCAGCTTCTTTCCATGACGGTCTTCTAGATGATAGGTACCCTTTCGATAATACTGGATGATCTTGTAAGGACCTTCCCAATTGGGGCCTAGCTTTCCCTGTGACGGGTCCTTAGTTGCTTGGGTGACCTTCCTTAGGACCCAGTCACCGACTTCAAAGCGTCGGAGCTTTACCTTGGTGTTATAATATCTGGCCATCTTTCCTTGGTAAAGTGCAATTCTTTGTGCTGCTTTTTCCCTTGTTTCATCTAAGAGATCAAGGTTCAAACAAAGTTTCCCTTCATTTTCTTCTTCTTTGTGGAAGGTCGTCCTTAGGGTGGTTAACCCGATTTCAATGAGGATAATGGCCTTTGTACCGGAGGTTAGCTTGAAGGGAGTTTCTTTTGTTGGAATTCTGACAGTGGTTCGGTATGCCCCTAACATGCTTGGAAGCTCTTCCACCCACATACTCTTTGTCCCCTCAAGCCGGGTCTTAATCTGTTTGAGTAAGGTCCGGTTTGTAACTTCGACTTGGCCGTTTGCTTGTGGATGCCTGGGGGAGGAATAGTGGTTTTTTATGTTCAGTTGAGCACACAATTCCTTGAAGGGTCCACTATCAAATTGCTTTCCATTGTCGGAAATCAGGACTCGTGGGATCCTAAATCAACAGATGACGGCCTTCCAGACGAAACCTTTGACATTCTTCTCTGAGATGGTTGCTAAGGGTTCTACCTCCACCCATTTAGTAAAGTAGTCAATCGCGACTACCAAGAATTTTGCTTGTTTTGTCCCGACTGGAAATGGACCCATAATATCTGGTCCCCATTGTGCGAAGGGCCAAGGTAAGGTTATGGGTGTGATTTCCTCCGGCGGTACTCTGGGGACGTTAGCAAAGCGTTGGCATTTATCGCAAGCTTTCACATATTGGGTGGCATCATGTAGAAGGGACGACCAGTAATAGCCTGCTCTTGTGAGCTTGTGTGCCAAAGATCTTGCCCCTGAATGATTTCCACAAACCCCTTCATGGACCTCCCTGATGACGTAATTCGCTTCTTCTGGCGACAAACATCTAAGGTGGGGTCGGGAAAAACCCATCTTGGAAAGGATGCCCTCCAGCAATTGGAAGCGAGAAGCTCATATTCGGAGCTTGTGTGCTTCTGTCTTATCTGCAAGAAGTGTCCCTTCTTTGAGATAGCGGATTATGGGTAACATCCATGTCGTGTTGATTGTGATGGAATTGACTATTGCTTCTTCTGTGGAAGGTCCTCCTTGGATTTCGATGAAGCCATCTATTTCTACCCCTGATGACGCCAACCTCGCTAGACGGTCGGCAGCTTCATTTTCTTCCCTTGGAATTTGAAGCAATTTTACTTTTCTTTGACTTACCCTACGGTTAACTGAGAATCGCTTTTGATGGTCAGGTTCTTGATTCCCATACTCTCTGATAGTTTTAGTCTGGCTAGAAGGGCTTCATACTCCGCCTCATTGTTTGTGGCACGGAAGCGTAGCTGAAGTGCATACTCGAATTTATCCTTCTCAAGGGAGATAAGGACTACTCCAGCCCCACTCATTTCCTTAGTAGATGATCCGTCTATATTTACCGTCTAGGCCTCACCTTCTTCTGGTTCCCCTTCATCTTTCCATGGTTGAGTGAATTCCGCAATGAAATCGGCCAAGGCTTGGGCCTTTATCGTAGTCCGTGGGCAGTAGTCGATATGAAATTCACTCATTTCTATGGACCACTATACCAGTCTTCCAGCCGCATCTAGCTTATTCATGGCCTTCCTGAGGGGATAGTCAGTTATAACTATTATTGGATGGGACTGGAAGTATGGTCTAAGCTTTCTTGACAAAATCAGCAAGGCAAAAGCTAATTTTTCCATGTTAGAATATCTTTCTTCGGCTCTCCTCAAGGCCCTACTGGTGTAGTAGACAGGCTTTTGAATGCGCTCTTCCTCGCGGATTAGCGCAGAACTGACTGCGGAAGCCGATACAGCCAAGTACAAATATAGTTCCTCACCCATCTAGGAAGAGCTGAGTAACGGTGGGGAGGATAAGTAGACCTTCAATTCTTCAAACGCCTTCTGGCATTCTTCTGTCCATTGGAAGGCCTTCCTGAGGGTTCTAAAGAAGGGGAGGCATTTGTCCGTAGATCTTGAAACGAACCTATTCAGGGCGGCTGCCTTCCCTGTCAAGCTTTGAACCTCTTTGACGGTCTTCGGAGGACTTATTTCTAGGATGGCCTTAATCTTATCTGGGTTGGCTTCTATCCTGTGCTGCAACACCATAAAACCGAGAAACTTGCCGGAGGAGACTCCGAAGACACACTTTGCAGGGTTTAGCTTCATGTTGTACCTTCTTAGTGCCTGGAAGGTTTCTTTTAAATCAGCGAGATGGTTTTCATCCTTTTTGCTCTTCACCAGCATGTCATCTACGTATACTTCCACGTTTTTCCCTATTTGATCATGGAACATCTTGTTCACCAATTTCTGGTAGGTGGCCCCAATATTTTTTAGGCCGAAGGGCATTGCCTTGTAACAGAAAAGGCCCCTACTTGTGATGAAGGCCGTCTTTTCTTGGTCCTCTTCTGTCATCTGAATTTGATTATAGCCAGAAAAGGCGTCCATGAAGTTGAGTAACTTGTGTCCAGCAGTGGAGTCCACTCGTTGGTCTATTCGTGGAAGGGGATAACTGTCCTTGGGACATGCCTTGTTTAAATCTGTGAAGTCTACACATATTCGCCATTTTCCCGTGGACTTTTTAACCATTACAACATTGGCGAGCCATTCTGGGTAATAAACCTCCCTTATGAAGCCTGCCTTCAATAACTTGTCGACCTCTTCCACCACAGCTGCGTTTCTTTCCGGGGCGAAAACTCGTCTCTTCTGTTTGACGGGGGTTGTGGAAAGGTTGACATTCAGCTTGTGGGTTATTACGTTGGTGCTGATGCTTGGCATGTCATCATGGCTCCACGCAAAGACATCGACATTTTTCCTCAAGAAACTTACTATCAAATCCCGTATCTCTTTTGTCATAGAAGTTCCTATCCTTGTCGTCCTTTTTTTTTTTTTGTTGCCTTCTATCAATACGATCTCTTCTAATTCTTCAGTTGGTTCGGCAGTATTTTGCTGTTCTTCCACGATCAGCGTTTGGTGGACCTGCTCTGTGCTTACAGAGGTTAAGTAACATTCTCTGGCCATTGCTTGATCTCCCTTCATCTCCCCTATCCCATTTTCTGTTGGAAAATGAACTAGGAGGTGGTATGTTGAAGTGACAGCTCGAAGGCGGTTCAGAGTAGGGCGTCCGATTATCACATTGTAGGCAGAAGGGCAATCTACTACTAAAAAATCGACCTTCTTGGTAGCTTGTTTCGGATAGGTACCTGCAGTGATCTGAAGGGAAGTCACTCCAAGTAGGTAGATACTGGTGCCTGCAAAACCGACTAGCGGAGTTTCGATGGGTCGTAGCTGATCTTGGCCAATTTTCATTTGCTGGAAGGCCGTCAAGTATAGGATGTCTTGTAGAATAGCCGGCAATCTCTAATGTGACGACTAATGCATCATCGTGAGGGTGGAAGACTTTATGGGCACCTTCTTCTATAAATGTAATGGGAAGATCTTCTTGCCGGTCTTCTGAGCTACCAACACGTCGTGTATCTGGCGAGCATAGGCTTTTTACGAGGAATGGGAGGTCCCTCCTGCTACCCTCCAGTTATCATGTGAATCTCCCCTAGTAGGGGCCTGGGACATGCTTCTATTGGAGGTCGTTGGTGATAAGCCACAGGTGGACGATCTTTTCTTCGGTCCCTTCCTAAAAATCTTTGCAATCTTCCTTGCTTAATAAGCTCTTTGATTTTCTTTTTGAGGGCAAAACAATCTTCGATGTTAAGGCTCTGGTCCCCATAGAAATAATAGTATTTGTCTCTCGGTTTTCTTAAGTTTTGGGAGATCTGAGCAGTCTTTATCCACCATTTGCACAAAGTAACATGCATATTGGAAGAGTCATTTCACCCGTCATATGGGTGTCCAACCTTGTGTTCGTATGCATAGCTGTCATATAGGTCTACTTTGAAAGGCTTATAGAAGCCACATGCTTGTAGAAATGGGTCCTTAGACCTTAGCTCCTTGATGCTTATAGGAGCCACAGTGGGAGTAGATCCTTAAACCTTAATCATGGTGCAGTTAAACTGATCTCTGTTGTGGCCATTCTCTATAGAGCTCATCTTTGTTGCGAGATTACCAATGATCTGAATAAACAAATCGAATATATATATACATTTTGGGGTCATAATGCCCAATATGACATGAGAAAAGATGACATCATGCTTTAATCCAGTCAAACACAAAATTGCATATAATGGATGGACGGTCGTCCATCTATGCAATAATCCGGTTTGCAATAATCTGGTTTGCAATAATTGTGGAGAAAAAACGATGAATAGATCGTCTAAGTAAGCATATAGATGACAATATCTCAATTAATGAACAATGTGACTTTGCATCATCAATTAACTATCCGAATTGAACAATTACATTACATGTAATTTCATTTGAGATAATTAGTCTTGTGTGAAAGCTTATTTCAATTATTTGTATGTATGCAAAGAGTTATAACTCTCACATGGAAAATGTAACTTTAAATTGTGTTGTAAAACAATATTGCCAACTTTAGCTCAAGGACATTAAGCTGGTCTTATAAACCTCCTGAATATAGACATAAACACTTTAAGATTTCTCATCCTTAAAGGTTAAAGCAACACATATATGCATATATATAGAAATATTCATGTGATTTCTATATTTTATTTGAGGCCGAGTATTTCCCTTTTAGATTATTTGTTAGTGTATAACAAACATATTAAAAACAGCCTCAATTAATTTATTGTTTATCATCTTTCTAATGAAGAGAGAATACGTAAAAGAGGAGTAGGGTGAAAGAGACATAGCTTCGAGGCGGGGCTAAAAGCCCTGAAAATTGTTGAAGGTCTTCACTTCACTAAGGAACTTGGAAGACCGTCATTGGAAGGATCATGTCTTTGACTCACTTTTCTGTAGAAGTTGGAAGACTGTCCCTGCAAGGGCCGTGTATCTATCTTCCTTTTCCTTCTAGGCGGGGCTGGAAGGTCGTCATAAATTTTTTTTTTACAGATCATGCTCACACGGATAACGTTGCAATTAGGGCTAATAAGGATGCTGATGTGGCATCATAGGGGCATGATACGTGGCACATGGCATGTGCTTGCAGCATGTTGGCGTGAGCTTGACACGTGTTGGCACATACAGGCACGTGGCAAGAACATGAAGACACGTGAAAAGGAAGGTCGTCACTCCGCCGGCGCGTGGAAGGGCGTGAAGAGGAAGGTCGTCACTCCGCCGGCGCGTGGAAAGAAAGGTCTTCTTTTCGACGGCGCGTGGAAGAGCGTCACAGCTCTGATGATGAAAATTTCGCCGGGGATCGATAGATCGGGCGACGTTCTACACCGTAGTGGTGTTTGTTTCCCGTCTCGGAAGAGTTTGCACATGGATAGGAAGGTCGTCACTCCGCCGGCGCATGGAAGCGCGTGAAGAGGAAGGTCGTCACTCCGCCGGCGCGTGGAAGGGCGTCACAGCTCTGATGATGAAAATTTCGTCGGGGACCGATAGATCGGGCGACGTTCTGCACCGTAGGGGTGTTCGTTTCTCGTCTTTGAAGGCTAAGAAAGAAGTTTTGGCAAGCTATGCAATTTGTAAGAGGAGAAGTCGTTCTTCCCACAGACGGTGCCAACTGTTGATGTCTGGAATTTGCATCTCCATGGAAATGACTAGAGTTTTGCATCTTCATATCAACAGTTGCACAGCCAGCCAAGAACCGATGTTGCTGGAAAATCAGTAGACGGCCTTCTTTGGAGTCGAGGAGTGGAAGACCTGTAAAAGAATAACAGCTGGTCGGAATTGGCACCGGTTTGGGACCGGCCAAAGGGGCTCCGATGCCTTTGTCAGTATTGATTCCCAGAAAAACCTTAAGAGTCAATTTCTGTATCGGAAAGTACT
>BKZX01027338.1:0-25330 GCA_014362285.1 Fagus crenata
TTTTTTTTTTTTTTTTTTTTTTTGGGAGGGCTTTTTTAATCATGAGTAAGCATTCAAGATAAGAGGACCATATATGGCCTAACATCTTATTATGTATAATTGAAAAATTTTATAATTAATATTATTATTCATTGTTCAAAATTTTTTAGAAAGATTCTTTGTGTTCAAAATTAAAATCTGCAGAACCATTAAAAAAGGTTGTCATTCTGGATCATCTTTGAAGTTTGAATTTTCTTTAAGGCATTAATATTGTCGGGTGACTAATTATAAGTCAATACTTGATTCAGTTTTTTTTTTTTTTTTATTTATTGGTTGTTGTTGTTAAAACCAAACATTTCATTAAGGATGGGTTTGGATTAGCTGTTTGAAAAAGTGCGTTTTTTAAAAAGTGCGGTTTTAAAATCACGATTTTGAAAATCACAATTAAGCATTTGGCAAAACTAATGAAAAAGTGTTGTTTCTCTCAATCGAGCGTTTGGTTAATTTTAATATAAAATTGCTATTTCGGGTACAAATGACCAAAAAGGATTTGACTATACTCTTAAGTTATAGTATAATTTTTCAAATGCTTACAAATCCTTCAAATGTGTGATCCAAATCTCTTGCCCTTGAAGTAAGGTTTTCAATACTGTACTAAATATTGTTCCTATTTAATCACTAAATTTATCGCTATTATATATATATATATATATATATTTGTTTATTGTCAGGCCAATATAATTTGTTAAAAGCCCTTCAAAATGATAAGCTCATATCTCATTATTTTTACTACCAATCATTTTTTTGCTAATCATTTTTAATGTCTATCTCAGTTAATTTGTCAATTTGACTAACAAAATATATATAATTTGTCATTGTACTTCAGTAGCTGGCAATGACTTACATTGAAAATTAAAAAAGTATTTGTAAACGTGAAGGGACCAAAGGCCACACAAAACAAATATTTAGTACAGTATTGACACATAAAAAATGTGTGTTCCTTTTTTTTAAGTTGGAAGATTCTCTTTTATCAGTTAGCTTAATGTTAAACAATAAATTATAAACTCTAGTTGGGTTACACCGGTACTACTCAATTGATTTTCACCCAAAACAAAAATATCTATTCAGTTGATCAACCACATCCACACATTTGTTTTTTTTACTTTACTCTTTTTCGTCCGTCTAGAACACTCTCTTCTGTTCTTTCTTTTCTTCTTCGGTCTCAGCTTGGGTAAAATCCGTTCGCACGATTCGGTCCCAAGTAAAATCCATCACCATCTTTGTGATTTCTTTTTTAAAGCTTCAATATTGTTACTCAATTGACTATGAGCTGAGCCTTTTGGTGATTTCGTTTGCACGGTTATGTCCCAGTTGCAACCTGATGAGAGAAGAACACGATAGAAAAAATGGGAAAAAATCACAAAGATGTGCAGCTCACTGTGTGCAATGATCTACTTTTGCTCCTTGTCTTCTTCTTCTTCTTCTTCAGCTCATTACCGATCTGGTACCTCTGCTATTTTTAAGTTTGGTTGGGGGTATTTTTGGTAAAGAACACATAAAAAATGCGTTCCATATTTCGTCAAAATTGCTTTAAAAAGTGTGTTTTCAGAATCATAGGGGTAGCCTCCAGTTTGATACTGCGCGATTTAAAATCGCAAATTTTAAAAAACGCAGTGCCAAACGATTGGCTTTCTGTGTTTTCATTCAAAAACGCACGTTTCTAGGATGAAAACAGGGGGCCAAACTCACCCTAAACAGAAAGAGCCAACACATCCCTCATACACACGTCCCACACAGTTGGGGGTAAAGAGTCATAATTACAATGGATAGAAAATCTACTATGGGAAGCAAATTTTGCTAGCGTGTGTGCAGTATCATTTGCTCCCCTCCTAATCCAACAAAAACAACAAGACACGAAAGATCTACTTAGCTTAATAATATTAGTAATGAAGCTTGAGATAGGCCAAGGTGTTGGGGAGTTGTCCGTGATGGCATCAATGCACACATTTGCATCGCCCTCTATTACAATATTCATGAAGGATTCAAAAGCAGCAACTTGCAAGGCCCAAAGGACAGCAGAGGTCTCAGCCTCAAGAGGATCACAACAATTACTTTGCTTGGCCCAAGCTTTTAGAACTTCACCTTTATCATTTCGGGCGATGACAGCAAGAGTTGAGTGGTTCCTTAAAATTGTAGCATCAACATTCAGCTTAACAGCATTAGGAGGCGGTTCAACCATCTTGTGACGTCCATATGGATATGTTGAGGAGGAAGTTCTTGGCTTAAAAGGAACTCTTGAACTCTAGCTTCAATACCTTTGATGGTGGATATTAGATTGATCTCTCCACCATTGTGTGCGATCTGATTCCTCAAATTCCAAATGGCTTCAAAGGTAATAATTATTTGCAATGATAGTTGCTCTCTACTCTCCTTTGGAAGCTTCCATGGGGGGTCAATGACAATTTTAACAATTTCTTCATTTCGGTTCAAATTAATTTCGTCAGTTCGCAAATTCCATTTACATTCATACCAAATTGCTCTTGCTACATTACATTTGAAGAATAGGTGGGAGCAAGTCTCAACCTCTTCATTGCACAAATTACACAAAGTGTCCATGCTTCCCACTCTCTTGGCAAGCAATTTGTTGGTCGGTAGAACATTTTCTCCAATCCTCCATAAGAACATTTTACTTCTTTCGTGTGCTTTGAGCTTCCAAATCTTAGACCATTCCACTGCATTCTGGTTGGTGTTTGAGAGGCTTTTGCAAAGATTGTAAGCTGACTTGATAGAGAATGATCCATTCTTCTCCAACAACCACACCAATTTATCATCCCTCAGTTTCTAAGGAATTGTAATTTTGTTGATGGCTTGATAAATTATGAAATATGACTTATTTACATGCATTTTAGAGAGATTCTATTAAAATTATGTTGCATTATATGTCTAATTACACTTAAATGGATGTTGTTGTTCAATTCATTGAATTACATAACTTATGTATTTAAGTGTATTAATTTAATCTCTTAGATGTTAATTTGGGGTATGTTTGATTGTAGGTAAAAGCTGGATCAGATTAGAGTTAGATAGTACAAGCTGGAATGAGCAAAAGAGAAGAAAAGAGGTGTTGGACTACAATTCAGTAAACTGGATTGACATCCAGCAGACTGGATTCTAGGGCAGAAACTCCAGAACTCAAAATTGAAGAATCTAGTCGACTGGATGGTGATCCAGGTGACTAGATTAATTGTCCAGAATTAGGCAGAAACTCTAAATTTCTAGAATTCAAGAATCTCGTCAGTTGGATTAATTAATCCAAATCAGGCGGAAAGTCCAGGAGGCATTTTAATGAAGATCCCGTCAACTGGATGGTGTTCCAGGCGACTAGAATTTGCGCGAAATCAATTTTAAAGAAAGTCCAATTGTGTTTTAAAACTCTCCCAACTCAAGGCCCATTGGACCCAATCTGTCTAGGGTCTAAAGTCCCAATTAAAGAAAAGGAATGAGGGTTCTTAATAGGTTTAGACTACACATTTTAGAGGGTAGACATATTTACCCTCTCTCTCTCCTCCAAATTTAGGTTTTTACTCCCATGACCGCCTAAGCTTTTTGCTAAGGCTAGGGGCTATGCTTGATGTATAACGGTGTGAGTACTTTGTAATCCCTTAGTTTTTATCATTCAATTACATTTGATTGTTGAATATTTGATACTTATTGATGTATGTTTTATTCCGTACTTTCTATAAGTTCAATCAAGTTTTTCTTATGATTAAAGGGGAATATTTCATGGTTTCAATTAGGTATCTTGTTTTATAAAATTGAATGGTTTTTCTAAATATTACTCTAACTATTTTATCTTCTCCGATTATAAAGTGTTCCTGAGTTCTTTTAGTTCAACCAGGTCAAAAGCTCTTTAAAGAAAAATAATCAATTGTATATTGTTATTAGAATAAGGTTTTTAATCAGGATTACAAGGGAATCATACTGGTATAGAGAAACACCTTGAAACCCTAGTGCCTTTTTACATATTAAATTTCCATAAACCAATTCATTTTACCCTTTTAGATATTGTTTTACATTGTCTTCTGGAAACACAAACTCATTGAGGATCGACAACCCCTTACATCGTACTACAAAGTATCACTTACTATTGAGCGACATCAATTTTTGGCGCCGTTGCCGGGGAGTTTCGGCTTATTCAAGAGACAATTCTGTGGGATAAGGTTACCAGTGGATCACTATATTTGATAATTTCGTTCCATTCTCTCTTAATTATATTTTTCTTTTATTTGTTTATTTTGTTGCTTTGAATTGTTTTATTTTACTGTGCATGAGCGTTTGGTTTAGAAACAGTAAAGACAGATTAGAAACTTTTGAGGCATTCTTTGGAAGTCTATTTGATATACCTACAAGTTCACCCACATCTTTTATTATGGCTTAAGAAAAAGAAAGAGTAGTTCCACCTGAGACACCTAGGGGGATCATGTATGAGCTGTTACATCCTACTCAGAGCTTTATCTTTTTGTGTATCATGTTCTCTCAAAATGCACCTCATGTGGAGATCAAACAAGGGCTGCTGGCCATACTTCTTGATTTTAGGGGATTGGAGAATGAGAATCCCTATGTGCATGTGAGAGCTTTTGAGGAAGTGATTAGTAGTTTCTATGCACAAAATGTGATTAAGACAGCTAAGCTGAGGTTCTTCCCTGTCACGCCCCGAACCCAAAGCATGAGTTCGACACGTGACAACCACCGCACACCCATAAGGCGTGCCTTACAAGTGTGTCAGGCCTTACTAACAGATTCTAACAAAATAATATCCTTGATATAAAATCTCTAATTTAACACAATAACCAGTAAGTTCAAATGAATTAAATCCATGCATTGCTATTTCAAATCCTAATAAACAAAAGTCTATCACATAAAGTCCCTAATCAACAAATAAGAAATGCTAATATTATTCATGCCTAGAAGTCCTTCTCACACAACTCCCCTGCAACGTCCGAGCTAGCTAATCCTCAGAATCTGAAATGGGAGAGAAAGGGGGTAAGCTGGGAAGCCCAGTAAATAACCAATATCCTTATCCAGTTGGATCAAACACAAATTTGTTAAAAACAGATATACATAGGTATTACAAAATTCTCAAATGAAGGTTTTGATAAAGCATTTGGTTTGGTTCACAAAATAAAATATATTATTTTATTTGCAAATAGCAAATTAAACATATTCAGAAATAAATACAGATATAGATATAGATTCAAATATAGATTCAGATTCAGATTCGGATACAGATATAAATGTAAATACATATACTATACAGTCTTAGTGACTACGGCCACATTATCCTTGCGACAAGACCCAAAAACCACACATAGGTCAGTGGCAAACCCCAAAATGAAACTAGTTTCGATACCAACGTATATCCTTATTGGCGGGGCCCAGAACATAGTCAGATTGAGAGGTTTCAAATATCAAAACACATTTAAAATATATTTGAATTCCAAAACATAGTGATTTTCAAACCTTATTCAAATTTATGTATAGAAACAAATCAATTTAACAAATAAGTTGTATAAAGATTCCTGTAACATATAATCACATGTTTGATTCAAATTTTTGAAGTAAACAATACTTTACAAATACAATGATTTTTCTGATATTTCGAAACAAAATTGATTTTGGCATAATAGAATAATAAACTATAATAATAAGTTCGCAAATAGGAATATATAAAATTGAGAAAATTTTAGTTAAGGATAAAGGTTACTTACCTCTTGCAAGTAAAAGATAATGTAATCCTCTCTATCTCCTCTTTTCAAAATTCACAAATCAAATCCTAATCAATTATACAATAATCAAAATACATTAATTGACATAAACAATGTTATTTACTTAGCAACTGATTTATTCACTAACTATATCTATAGTTGTTTACTAATTAATAAACACTTTCCAAGTAGTCTTTTGTATTTCCCCAAAATTCTCAATGTACAAAATTAAAGCCTAATAGGTTTCTTTCTCAGAATTATTATCTTATTTTATTTCTTCTCCCAACGTCAATGAGTAGAAAGCCTAGTTAATGTTTTGTACCTCACAATTTACTAATCTCACGGCAATATTCTCATATGCAAAGGACTAAGCAAAGAAGCCTAATATTGGCTTTGTATGTTAGCCATTAATCCTTCTTTAAGGCCTCACATCAATAGCCTATTAATAGGCTTATGATCTCTTTTTCTTTTGTTTCTTTTTATTTGATTGCATGTACAGGAGGCTTAGGATAGAAAGTAATAGGTGTGGCCATTAATTCCTATTACGTCAACATGCTATTAGTCTATAGGTGTGGCCAACTTTGCTTTTCTTTTCTTTTCTTTTCAAACCTATACTCATGCCTAGTCTAGGAAATCAAATAGTAGATATGAATATGGTATTCATAGTTCTTATGCAGCAATTCTACTACGTATTGCTCCTAAAATTGATCAATTCAAACTATGATATTCATTAGTAGTAATTAAATCTAAAAGAAAAGTTTTCTATGCTCTTACCTCAAGAATTCTCCAATTTATCTTTTTTTGAAATTTTTCAAAATCTTGCTGTTAAAAAGTGTCTGTAGGTATTAAAATAAAGTTTATAACTCTATTTATACCCTAATATTGCTAGGGTTACAACCCATTCATTTTTATTTCTAAAAACTTCTAAAATAAATGATTTATTTGTATTTTTATCCTACAATTAAAATTTACTAAATTACCCATTTAAACAAAAATTCTTTTCTTTTCTCATGTGGGTTACGGGTATTACATTCCCATTCTCATTCAAGGACAAGGCTAAGGGTTGGTTCCCATTCTCACTCCAGCGTCCACTGCATTGGAGGGAGCCACGGACACGACACGTGTTCATTTTGAAGGCAATCTTTTCCCTTTAGCATTAGCATCAGTTATTTAAAAAAAAAAAATTCAACTTTTGAAAGAAAAAAATATTTTTTCTATTTTAACTACTCACTTTTAAAATACACCATACATCTCACTCTTTATTTTACAATACCATCTATTAAAATAATCTAAAAGAATTGCAAAAAGAGAGAGAGAAGAGCACGTAAAAGAGAAAAATATTAAATAATAAATAAAAGAGCTATAGTAACTCTTTATTTTTGCAAATTTGGGAGCGGAATGTCATTTTCCAAAACTAGGGTGTAACGAGTCTAATTTCACTAAAAGAAGAGGGTGTCAGTGTAATTTACCATTTTTGTTTTTATCTCCCCTTCCCAGCAATTCTCTCTAGCTATCTCGCTCTCCAAGGCCCCTTTCTCCTTTTCTCCACGGTCCCATTTTTTTTTTCTCTCTCTTCTATGTAATAGGCCCTACCTTTTCTCTCTTTCTCTTCTCATTTATTTCTTTTTGTCTCTCTTTTTCTCTTCTAAGTAAGTTTTTTGAAATGGGTTTCTTTCTCTTTTCAAAATCTTTCTGTTTCAATAAAAATCAATCTAATAAAAAAATAATAATAATTATTTGATCAAATATGTTTTTGATAAGAGATATTTTATCTTAAAGTATGCAATAAAATTTGTGCCTAGAGTCAAGTGAAATTTGATAAAAGATATTTTATCTTAATTTACCCACCATTGTTGAGCATTAGTGTGAGCATTTTGTGCAATTGGGATCCTCCTCAAAATATTGCAAATAAATAAATAAAAATCATTACTTATATTAAAAAATAAAAAAGAGTCACTTTGAGATTTGCTTAAGGTCCCCAAAATAATTGGGCCGGCCCTGAACATAACTTACTATAATTTAAAGAAAATGCCCTTTTAAAATAGTTGACGTAATTTTTTTCTTCTGCCAAGTAAGAAACATTCGTTTAATATTAATTAAACACCAGCAAGCTAGTCCACACACCAAGTTTCCCAGACAGCTCTAGGGAGTGCGGCTTCCAAGCTTCCCAAATAGTTGATGTAAATGCTCTTATAAAAGACTGAATGTCACTTGCCAAGAAAACCCCAGACAACTAGGAAATATTTAAAAATTAATAAAGTGCAGTAAAAAATTGTGTCCCACATAGGGGCTCACATGCTGTGTAAGGTTCTACACTTCTACCTAGGGGTGGCAAAAAAAGCCCAAGCCCATTAGTCCACCTAAACCCATTCACTAATTGCCCAATTAAACCCACTTATTTAATAAATGGGTGCTAGCCCAATTAGACCTAATTAAGTTGAGTTTAATTGAGCTTTAATAGGGTTGCTTATTGAGCATCTAACAAATTTACCCAAACCCACTTATTAATCATTTTGGGGTATTTTTGTCATTTTTATGGGTATTTTAATCATTTTAAAAGTTGTAAGATATTTTGACTATTTACATACATAAAATAATTGGGTAAATGGGTGGGTTGGGTTTAATGGGTTGGGTTGGGTATGGGCCATACATACTTTGTTAAATGGGCCTAAATGGGCAATTGGGTTTTTAAAAACCTAACCCATTTATTACCCACTCAAATCCACCCATTTGACACCCTTACTTCTACCTAATAATTTCTCGTTACATACGGTTGCATGAGGAAAACCCCAATCTACTAGGAAAGATTTTTTTTTTTTTTTTTCTATAAATGTAGAGTCTGTGAGAACCACAACCCTAAAACTATCCTTTTTTTAGATGAGGGTCTAAACATGGTTCCTAAAATGGGGATTTTCACTATTTTCCATCCTAATCACTATGGGAAATTACAAATGGAGTCGCCCCCTAACTTTTGTACAAAAAGCTAAGAAAAAAAAAGTACAATATTTTATATATTGATGAAATAAATAATACAATGTTTTGGGGAATAAAAAAATTACATGATTTTGCCCTGGATACAATTTAAGGAAAATAAATTTACAAGGCTTTGTGTTCTAAATACAATCTAGAAAACATACGTAAAAGGATACATGGACTAATCTAACTTCCCCTAAGATTAGGGTTCGGGGGCTAGGGGATTGAGTGGGAAAGTGTTAGGCACCCACTCAACCTGACCTAGGTCAGTCTCTAAAGATTCCTATGCCACAGTTCACGACTTATCCAAACCACAACTCGCATTTTGACATCAATCAATCATAGTACATGCATACAAAGAAAATAAAAAGTGATCAATCAACAATTCCTAAAATAATTCAAACAAACAATCCTAATTACATCTAAACAACCAAGGAGACATATTAAGATTCAATAAATCTGGTATAAATATGGCATAATCAATGATGGATGAATTTCTGTATAGAAAATTGAAAATAAAATTTGAAGCTCGATTGGCACTCAAGGATCACCTAATCGGGTCCCAGAGAGACTCGATCGGTACTCCAGTAAAAATAGAGGCCCAATGACCTTTAATTCGAAAAATAGTTTCTGACTTTGTCTTGAAACTGAAACCTATGCCATTTTTATCATCTTTAAAGCCATGATTTATATCCTAACATGTTCCTATATTATTCAAAAAATTAACCAAGAAAATACATGTGATAAAAAAATAAACAAAACAAATTTAAGCATATTTATATACAACCAATCATGTAATCATGTTTTGAAATGAACAACAAGGGAGAAAGGTACCTGCATGTGTTGTGGAGGAAGCTCCTTGATTTGATTCGATTGAATCCAACCTGAAAATTGATTCTTGAGAGAAAAACCGTTAAATTTGGTTAAAAAAGATTAAAGACATGGAATTAAAAGATTGGAATTGAGATTACAAGAGGTGGCCTCTTATAATCCCTAGGGTTATAAGAATAGCTTGTATTCTTATTAAAACCCTAATCCTTGACAAATATTCTTTTGGATTTTGTTTTGCATTCCGAATGATGAAAATTCCCACCTCCCTTCAAAATGAGTATCATTTTCTATTTATATGATAGCCCCAAAATATATAATCCCGAGTTCTGGAACCCTAGAAGGATAATTTGGGTTTTAAAATCGGATTAGTGACACAAGAGTTTGACTCTTGATCAAATTCTTATCTGGGTGCCGATCGGTACCCAAAGAAGCCCGATCGATACCCAAAGAGGCCTGATTGGTACCCAAAGAGGCCCGATCGGTTCCTACATGAAATTTGAGTACCGATCGGCACTCAAGTGAATAATTTTGACTTCTTTCATTTTTAATCAACTTCTAGTTGAAATAGAAGTTCTTTATCAGCTGATTTTGGGATCCCTTTATTTTAAATAATTAATTAATAAATAATTTGATAATTACTATTCATAATAATTATCTATTATATAAAAATTAATTAAATTTAAAATTATCATCTGAATATTGTCTTGTGTACTAATACTTACCATATTAGGGTATTCTAACCAATAGGAATTAATTATTAATTAATTTAAGTTTAATCCTTTAAAGGACTAATCAAATTAATTTATAAATAATCTTATGCATGCATGCTCATGGTAAGCGTCATTTCAACCAATCGAATTTATTTCTTTAATAAAATCTTGGTTTTTTATCCGATTTCCAATCCAAAAATTGAACTCTCATTCTTAATTCAATTTTGATCACTTAAAATATGATTTTAAATTTATGGACCAACTTTGAATTTTCAAGTTTGTGAAATTACCATTTTACCCTTTATGCACTAAAGTGTAAAAAAGTAAAATTTATGATTACAAAATGGGGTGTCAACAGAGTCAAACCGAATTCTAGAAATGGTTTTTCAATTGATTTATATAGCCATGACTTTTTCAAATAAGAGTGGGTATGTGTGTGAATTCTGCCGTTTTAAACATCCAAAAAAAAAATCAAATTACAAATTATACTATTTAAATTTGGTCAAAATTCAATTCAGTACTCTAAGTTTTGTTCGTTTCAATTCAATCATCTATGTTTCAGTTTAGTTTCAATTAACAATTTATGTTAAAATCTGTTAAAACTCACCGTTAGTTTTACATTAAATTTGATTTTCCTGATATTAAATTAGATTCAATCCAGTTTTTTTTTTTTTTTTAAAAAAAAAAATTAACCATTGACAATAAACCCATAAACAAAACTACACCAGATTGAACAAAAGTGTCCAGACAAACTTGAATTAATATTGAAATTCACACTCAAATGCTCTTCTTCTTGATCTTCACTTGAGAGTTCCACTGCTCCACGCTGGGTTGGTTCAACAATTGCACCAGTTGATTCTTCCACTGCTACAAGGAAATAGTTTTCCTTCAACCTGATTTGGATGAATCCTCTTTCAACCCACTACGTGACAAGTAAATAGACTATCCACATATACTTTTAGTTACATGATCTTTTTAATTAGTCATGTGACTTTTTCAATTAATATATATGAATAATTTATTTAATTGACACGTAATGAATTAAAGGAGAATTCCTCTATAATTAATACTTCTATTGGCTTCTTCAATAATTACACAAATAATTAAATATTCAACACTTGCACTTTGGGATCTGAGGAGCAATAACCATATAAATGTTGGGAAATGTTTTTGGCGGTGGTCCCCTTTTTCCCTTTTTGGTCAAGATTAATTAAGAAAGAATGACTAAGACAGAAACAAAGCTGTGGAAGACATAGACGTGTTTGTCAAGAAGTTTGTAAAGCACGGACGCATCCTAAAGAATTCATCCATGTGGGAGAGAGAGACAGAGAGCTAAGTTAAAAAAGGAAGTGGGGCCGCCGCTTTTTATTTATTGTGTGTGTGTGACTGTGTGTGTGAGAGAATGTGAATGAGAATACTCTACCCTCTTGAAGCTGACTCAGTCACTCAGCCTACAAATTTCTTCAAGAAGCCTCAGCAAGCTGACGTGTTCATTAAGTCAAAACAATACATGGAGGTACACATAGTAATATCAAAACTACACCAGATTGAACAAAAGTGCCCAGACAAACTCAAATTAATATTGAATAATTATACATTATTTGAGAAATGCAATGATGTGAATATTGAATAATTATACAAACTCAAATTAATATTGAATAATTATACTCATTCCTCTCACATTATTAAGAAGCAGGAAATTGTTCTCGGCGAAGCGGCCAATCCAACGGTTCAACAAGGCTTCAACGTCATCGCGAGGATGGAGCTTGAGTATATGATGGACCACTTTCGAAACTGTCTAGTCCTTCTGGAATTGATCGGACTCGACTCGAAGACGGTAGCATCTGGGAATATCGGCCTTCCTGAGGCTAGTGAGGTGAGTGGAGACATGGTGCTTGCCTTTGTCGTAGTCGATGCTCACTTGCTTCTTCTTCTTTGTGCAGTGGATTCGGGTTTTGGAGCGAGTCGGAGTTGGAGTCGGGTTAAGGTTGAGAAGGGTTGGGTGGGTTATGGTATTGCTCATTTCCAACAATTGAAGAGTGAGTGTGGTTGGTTAGTTCGTTAGTGAAGCGGATAGGGGAGGGCTTTTCTTTTCTCGAGCAAAAATGCTCTTACGACACCGTGTGTTTCATAAATGAATAAATGTCTTCTATCTTCTATTTTGTATTTTATTTTATATCAGTGTTGTCAATTTCGTTCTTGTGCCCATTCTGATTTGTCTATTAGAATAAGATACTTTTGATATACCGTTTTGGAGTTGTCATTATTTGCTCAAAGTCCGCTATTTTAAATAAGTAAAATAAAATCTACATAATTTATTAAGACTCTAAAAAAGCAGCAAGTGTATGCTTTAGTTACTGGTTTGAGTTTGTGCATTGATACGAGAAATTAACAACTATGCATTTATACTCTACCAATTGTAATAAAACATGTATATGATTTGTTACTATTTTAAATTTTGGTTATTTTATAAGAAAATAAAACAAACAAATGTTTTATTACAATAGAACACATGTATACATGTATGGTTTTGTTTTGTTTTTGGCTTTTAGCGGTGTTGCAGCAACATTTTTACATGCTTGCAAATTAAAAAAGAAAAAAGAAAAATGGGCGCTTTTCTCTCTCATCTCATTATTCCCAACTTGTCAAACTTCTGTGCTTTTGTTAAAATTTTTTTTAGCTCTTTTCATGCCATTATCACAGCAAGCCACAAATATAAGCAACCCATAAATCACAACAAACCTCAAATAGGAATTTTGCATTAAAGTAAGAGTAAAATGGTATATATATTATTCTAAAACTTGATGACTGTTTTCAAAATAGGGCATGTAATTATACAATACAAATTACAAACCATGGGGCATTTAGGGATTATACATTAATTAAAATTACAATTATACTCATTTCTCTCGTATAATTGTAAGTTTAATTAATTACATTTATTTCATAAACTTCCCTATCTGAACCAAACTCTGCAACACTTGTTACACTTCCCTACTCGGGTCTCAATAACTCCCAACTTTCTCATGCCATCTGCACCCAAATAAGGAAAACAAAACAACCAATTAAACTTACGTCACATAGACAAAAATGCTAAACAAACATTTTATAAGTACACTAGGATTTACAGAGGAAGGAATCAGCCACAAATAATTCAAGTTGAACACGATTTACATTACAACCTATCCTCAAATTTTATATGCATGTTGGCTTTCTTTTTTGGGACTTGCAAAATTAGGCTTAGAACCTTGAAGTTTCCAATATAGTGAGCAAAAATACCGTGTAAATATAGGGGTCTTGACGCCCTCCTTTGCCTGATCTTTTTACCTTTCCAAACTCTAACAACCTGCATGATGCATGGAATCATATCACATTCACAAACAAACGAACATCTACGTGACAAGTTGAGAGATAGAGAAAGACTTCACTTTCTGAGAGCCTTGCTTGTGTCAGGATTGTCACCGAGCTTTAGATTTCCACGGATCTCAGCTTCCGAGTAACATCCACCTGAGAGAAACTTCAAAATGGCATTGGCTCGGTGGCCCAAGTGCTTCCTCTTCGAGCGCCTCTTCCGGAGTTTGGAAATCTGAATATTCGAGTGAAGTCGTTTAAAGACAATGAGCAGATTGGATTAGGAATTGTTGTGAAGCCAAACAAGGAATAAGGAGATCATTTTTGTTACCATGCAATTGGCAATGAACTGTTTAAAAAAAAAAACAAAACAAAACAAAACAACAAAACAAACAAACTCAGATATCAAAATTATATTCAAAATGAAATTTATAAAAAAAGAAGAAGTAGAGGCAATTCAACTCCATAGCGATAATTATGTGAAGCAGAAGCAAACAATGACTCAAAACTCCAAAGCAAGCTCAAAGTTGAACTGAAACACGTACGCATAAAAATAGAAAGCCAAAAAAAAAAAAAAAAAAAACAGAAAGAGAACCTGGGTCATTTCATCTAGGAGAACCACCATCTCTCTGCAACTTAGCGGTTGAGAATGAGAGAATAATGAGAGGGAAAGCAGAACCAAAGCAGCCTCGCTTTCCGAATCACACGGGAACAGAGCCATTGCCTTCACTCACTTTCTCTTTTCTGTTCTCCTCAAGTCTAAAAGAAAGAATACATTCTCATAACACACCATGGTTTAATAAGCAAAGAGTTGAAGTTTATGGTAAATTGTGTTATGAAATGGACATTTTTTAAAAAAAATAAATAAAAAAAGGTGTATACAAGTGGGACCCACTGTATATAATTGGAGATATTATCCCATTTTTTGGAGCTATTAGAGTGAGAAGTCATATACAAGTCCCAGTTGCTTGTGATATCCGAAACATATAATCCTTTTTCATTTTTTTTTGACTTTGTGGGTGTCTCCCAAACACTGTGAGCTTGTTTATTTTATGTTTATAATACTATGTGTAGGCGTATATAAGTTTGACTGGAATATGTGCATTTGGATACTTGTTGAGCTGGAATAACTAATTGGAAATAATCTTTTGTGGGGGTGTGAAATAGAACTTTGACTTAATGAACACGTCAGCTTGCTGAAGCTTCTTTTTTTTTTTTTTTTTGATGAGTGCTGCAGCTTCTTGAAGAAAGAATACATTTTCATAACATATTTAGATATCTGAGTTTTATAAATTGAATGGCCTATAAAATTGATAAGTTGACTTTGTGTTGGTGTGAGTGTGTTTTAATGGCGGATGTACTCTATGTGACGTAAGTTTAATTGGTTATTTTACAAACTGACATGGTGTGTACTCTCCAATTAGTATACCATGTCAGTTTGTAAAAACATACCATCTTCTTTTTATATTTTGTTGTATCTTAATATTGGGGCCCATACCAACTACACTTACTCCTCAGTCCTCACTGAATTGAAAAGCAACACTAACCTGACATGATGGTAGACTTTTACAAACTAACATGCTATTGTGTTGGTGTGGGTGTGTTTTAATGGCGGCTGTACTCTATGTGACGTAAGTTTAATTGGTTATTTTACTAACTGACTCTATGTGACGTAAGTTTAATTGGTTATTTTACAAACTGACATGGTGTGTACTCTCCAATTAGTATACCAGGTCAGTTTGTAAAAGCATACCATCTTCTTTTTATATTTTGTTGTATCTTTATATTGGGGCCCATACCAACTACACTTACTCCTCACTGAATTGAAAAGCAACTACCTGACATCATGGTATACTTTTACAAACTAACATGCTATACTAATTGATATATTTTTACAAAATATAAAGGAAGTGACACGATGGTATGCTTTTTTAATATAAATATATTAAAAAAGCATACCATCGTGTCACTTCATTTATATTTTGTAAAAGCATACCAATTGGTATACCATGTCGGTTTGTAAAAGCACACCATCATGTCACAATCAGAATATTGAGCTTTGAAGCAGTTGCGTGTGTACAACAAAGGACCTACTACTTAGACTAAAATAAAAAAACCAAACAAACATTGTATTAGTCCTTCTAAAATTTGAAAGACTATTTTATTTTAGATCTAATTGTGATATGATTCCATGCATCATGCAGGTTGTTAGAAGTTTGGAAAGGTAAAAAGATCAGGCGAAGGCGGGCGTCAAGACCCCTATATTTACACGGTATTCGTGCTCCTCACTATTTTGGTAACTTCTAGGTTCTAAGCCTAATTTTGCACCTCCTAAAAAAGAAAGCCAACATGCATATAAAATTTGAGGAAAGGTACGTGTAAATCGTGTTCAACTTGAATTATTTGTGGCTGATTCCTTCCTATATAAATCCTAGTGTACTTATACAATTTTTGTCTATGTGACGTAAGTTTAATTGATTGTTTTGTTTTCTTTATTTGGGTGCAGGTAGCATGAGAATGTTGGGAGTTATTGAGACCCGGGTAGGGAAGTGTTGGAGAGTTTGATTCTAAGGAGGGAAGTTTAGAGCCTGTTTGGTACGTGTTTTCATTTTCTGTTTTGGTTTCGTGATTATTTTTAGTATTCAAGTTGGAACTTTAATCTTGATTTGAATTCAAGATTGTAAAAAAAATTCTGTTTGGTACATAGTTTTGATTTCACAACTGAAATCATAATTTAAAAAAAAAAAAAAAATTTAAGTTTGATACATAGATTTGGTTTTTAGACTTGATTGCATCTATAACAATTGTAGAGAATCTCACCCCTTTAATCTACTATTAATACAAAATTAACAATTTCATTATAATTTTATCATTACATTAATTTTTTAAAATAATAAAAATACAAAATAAATAAATAATCTTATCTTCTTATCTTCTTTTCTCTCTCCACAAATCTCCAAAACCCTCCCTCTCTTTGACACGTACACAACCCCCTCCCCTCTAATCCATCTCTTCTTTATTTTATTTTTCCTCTATCTTTTTCTTTTCCTGTATCTTCTTCTTTTCTCACTCTTCCCGTTCTTTCTCTTTTTTATTCTTCTCATCTTCTCCATTTTTTTCACTCTCTCTTTTCATTCTCTGTCTCTCTCCCCGTCTTCCCTCTCTCTCTAAAACACAAAGCTCCAAACAAGCAACATGAACAAAAGGTATGCAATGACCCGTAGTAAAAACTAAAATCATAGCAAACCCACCACCAAATTTCTTTGCAACTTAATAAACCCATTATCTTCATTGCCCCATCCAAACCCACACCACCACCAGCAATCTCCTCCACAAGATTGTTCGTCGCCCCAGCGTTTTAGCTCCGCCTTTGCAGGCTTTTCCTAAGGAGGCGCTGTTGTCATCGTACTAATGGTGGCGGCGACGGTATCGACAAAGATCAAGGGGGACGAGGTATCCAAGATCATCTCCGCCTTAGCACGTCGGGATTTCTTGCTTGCATAGACAAAGATCAAGGGGGACGAGGTGGTGAGGTTCACTACAAGAAAAATGGTCTTTTGAGACGAACAACTTTCGTCACCCAACTTCTTCATTTCGTTACTAGAGTGATTCGGTGACAAACATGGTTTCATCACATTAAGCTTGTCACTTAATGTTATTGTGACGAATTCTTTCATCACCAATTGATTTTATATAACCAAATAAACAAAACTATTGGTGACACACATGTTTCGTCACTTAATGTTTTCGTCACTAAAGATTTTATTTATTGACACAATATTTCGTCAACAAATATTTATTTATTTATTTTTTTATTAAGACATGGAGTGACGATAGTATTTCGTCAGCTAATGTTTTCATCACCTAAAGATTTATGTGGTGACAAAATATTGTGTCACCAATTATTTTTATTTTCCTTTTATTTTTATTTTATTAACTATGGGGTGACGATAATATTGCGTCACCTAAAGATTTATGAGGTGACAAAATATTGTGTCACCGATTATTTTTATTTTATTTATTAAGTTATGGGATGACGATATTATTGTGTCACCTGAAATATTGCGTCACCTAAGGCTTTATGGGGTGACGAACATGGTTTCGTCACTGATTGTTTTCGTCACCTAAGCATTTATTTGTTGACATAATAATTCGTCACCAAATATTTTCATTTCGTTTTGTAATTTTTTATTAAGTTATTTGGTGATGAAACTATTTTGTCACCTAAAGTATTAATTTTATATATATTATTTAAAATCCAATTTATGCAGCTTTCAACAATTTAAACCTGCTTATTACAATAATTTACCATAGATAAACAACACATCCATTAAAAACAAATCCATAAAACAAAACATTACTATCCAATTCATTTTAAAGATCACATCCTTCAGGAAACCATAAACTTCTTGAAACACATCCTTAAAAAAATCATAAACAACTTAAAACAGATCCTTAAACAATTTAAACTCTAAGATACTAATTGTTGTCTCCTCTATAGCTACTGGACAAGCTCCCCTCACTCCCAAAAGGTGTAGTGAAACCCTGACTCCTCAAAAACTCTAAGATATTAGCTATCATTTTCTCATGCCTTTTATTAGCCTCTTTAAGCTCAGCTATCTCAGAATTCGCCATCTTTTTATTCTGTGCTATTTGGCGCTGAATGTCATCTCTAGGCATACCAGATGAGGCAATAGTTCTAAGAGAGGATGAAGGCCTGATTCCAAGTCCCTTTACGTAGCTAGATCTTGGCTTAAGTACCCTAACTGAAACCTCCTCTTGGGTCAAGGGAATCGCATCAGGATCGATAAGATGCTCCTCTTCAAGTCTTAGCATCTCTTCCTGCCATTTTGAAGGGAAAAAAAAAAAAAAAAAAAAACCAAGCAAACTAACAAACATTCACATTAGTAATATATATGGAGTTCTATTTTTACAAACATGATATGCCTAGAGTGATATACGTACATAATTTCTCTTAGCTTCCGATGTAATCCATATTTTTTTTCTTAGGATCGTAGTGGGTTTCGCGATAGATGACTGTTGCCTTGGGAAGTTGACCATCATTATCTTCCATCTGATTAATTAATTTTCCAATGTTAGATCATATACATAGCTGATTGGGTATAACAAGTAATATACTAAATTTTATGAAATTGAAAAAACATGTATCCCCTCATGTACCCTAACTGCCAACGACTTCGATCCAACTCTATGTTTATTCTTGTCTGGATTTTCATTTCTATTCTTTTTGTTTTTCAATGACAGTTTCTACAAAGGACCAATAACAATATACAATGAAACATTTAAAATTGTTATTAAATTATGAATCTCACAACAATGGCCAAAGATGCATAAAAATATTAATCCATTAAATATCAACCCACTACATATGTATTTTTAGATGAATTGCAGAACATACTTCACTTGTAATGAAACTTTTTTATGATTTCATAGTTACCTTAAAGTCAGAGTTAGTCCACTTCTTGTCGATTAGTTCAATCCAATTCTCGGCCGTGACATTCTCTGGTGCGTGGTTTCTCACATATTCGTCTCTATGAGTCAAAGGAGATTGTGAGTGAAAAATCAACTTGGCAACTTGATCTATCATATATTTTTTTTGATATGTACTTGACCTATTATATAATATTGTCTATATGATGCACATTCATTATACCATTAATTATTTATTAATTTTTAATTTTTAATTTTCGTAGTCATCTATGATGAATTGATGATCTTGATAAGTACATAAGTACCTGAATTGATGATCTTAATTGATAAGTACATAAGTACCCAAAAATTTGTGCTTCATTTGCCCAAGACTAAGGGGACAAATGTGTCCTTTAACATGAAGATATCCCATCAATCTCTATAAACTATACAGTGGCTATGCATATAATTATTACAAATTAATAAAGGTAGAGAAAATACCACCTCCCACTTGGCATTCGTACAACCCATATATGAATACACAAAGACGTAATTTTAATTTAAAAAAAGAAAAGAAAAAAAGAAACAGATGCTAATGATCTAAAGAATGCATGAACATGCATAACTAGGATTAATTATAATAAATAAATAATTGTTCAGTGAAAGGACTAATTAGCAATATAGGTCTCACAAATTGTTCACCGAAAGGACTAATTAGTAGTATAGTCACATGGATAAACAGTATGGGTCCCACAAATTGTTCAGTAAAAGGACTAATTATAATAAATAAATAATTATACAAATATTGAAACAGTTTTTGATTGAAATACTCTGTAGCATAGTTATACAATTAAAAATTATACTAATATATAAACAAATATATATCTTGAATATTTAAACAAAAAGACGTTTGACTCATTGACTCGTATCTTTGATAAAGACAAAACTAAGGAAAAAGCAATCAGATGGGAAAAAGTAACTTCACTTGCTCACTTTTCAGTAGTTTTGAGAGAAAGAGTGTACCTAGGATTGCTCTTGTATATCAATAGAGAGGGTTCAGATTTAATGAGTAGTTTTGGCAAAGGGGGCAACGGTTGAGAGAGAGAGAGAGAGAGTTTTTTAGTTAATACCTACAAGCTACATTCAGTTTTTTTATTTTGTTTTGTTTTTTTTTTTTTTACACTTTCTTTTTAAATTAAGTGTTTAGTTGGATAGCTGACGTGTCATCTAATGTGATCTAATTTTGACACGTCATAAAAAAAAATAGACATTAAAATAGGTGAAATTTCAGGATTTTAATTCTTAGTCAAACACGTTGCTACTGAAATTTTTCTTTTCTCTTCTTTTTTTTGTTTTAAGTTGTTTTTCAAAAGTCTTTGGCACCAGCAGAGCAGTTCATTGCATCAACAAGGACACCTATTTCTCTAACTTATCCATTTTATCCTAATCAAATTCAAGCTAATTATGAAATCTCCAAGCAGAACACAAATTACTGGGTATGATCACTAGTATATCTATTTTACACAATCATTCTCATTGCCAAATCAATTCAAAATTATTGAATGTTTTATCCCATTTCCTTATTCCAATTTTCTGCGCTACACAACAAGTGAATATTGGGTAGCAAAATGACCCAACAATCGAATTTATAAAATCCCGTTATCACGGAAAAAAAAATATATATATATATATATCATGAAGTATGGTTGAGCTTCGTTTTGGTGGAGGTTCAAAAATAAGAATAAAAAATCCCTAAGAATTAAAATCGTGAAATTTCACCTATTTTAATGTCTCCTTCTTTTTTTTTTTTTTTTTTTTTTTATGATGTGTCAAAATTAGGTCATATCAAATGATATGTTAGCTGTCCAATTAGACATTTAACGGAGGGCTTTTAACTGAAATAAACGAAAGGGGTAATTTGATAGCTAAACAAAGTTAGGGGGCCAAAATGAAAATTTTTGAAGGTAGGGGCCAAAATGAAAAAATCATTTAAGTTAGAGGGCTAAAAATTGACTTTAGTCTTTTTTTTTTTTAGTTCACGCTTACCTTTTTATTTTAATTTTTATACTTACATAATTAGTAAGCATCCCCAATCACCCCCCCCCCCCCCTTTTTTTTTTTTCTTTTTTTTCTTTTTTAATTGCATCTAAGAGTTTTTTAATTACAGTAGTTAGCATCCCAAATCAGCATAACTTTGCTTCCTTATTTACTCTCTCTTTTTTTTTTTTTTTTTTAATTGCATCTAGGAGTTCTTTAAATATTAAGTGTCACAATATTTTCACATTGTGCAATAAATGATTTAATTCTTGCATTATTTCATTAATAACTAAGTTCCTAAATTGCATCTAGAAGTTCTTTAAATATCAAGTGTAAGATTGAGTTGGTCTTGAGTGGAAAAAATCTGAAGGAGTTCTGGAGTTAGTGAATAAGCCATCATCTTTCTTTGTAAGTCCGCTTGTGTAATAGCAGTTATCGTAGATATGTGACTTGAGGTGTTCGCATGAGCTCTGGCCCATGACATCCTCGGCAAGAAAGAGAGAAAACAAAGAGGAGCCAGATAGAAAGGTGATTTAAATCATCATGCCAAGAAAGAGACAACCAACGTTGGGGGTTATCAAATCGACGCACGATAGCGCTTGAGGCTCATAGAGCTATGGGTTTCAGTTTTTTCTTCAATGGGTCTCTCTCTTTTTTTTCTTTTTTTTTTGGTCTTGTCGTGTTCTTGTTGGCTGATCTTGATAGGTTTTGATTTGAGATTTTTTTTGTTATGAGTTTTGCTAGATGTCTTCTTGCTGCTGCTGTGTATGGAATATGTTTTTGCTATTGGGATTTTTTGTTTTGAAGGGGCTGAGCCCTCTTCTATAATGGCCGAGAGAAAGAAAGAGAAAGAGAGAAGAGTCTGAAATAATGGATGAGAGAGAGAGAAAAAACAGGGGAGAAGGCACAAAATTGTGGGGTCCAGAAACGGTAATAAGTAAGTTCAGTTCGGATTTGGATCCTGCTTGAATCCAAAAACAGTCTTTGGGCTGTTATCAAATTTGTCGTGGGACCCACATAAAATTCAAGTTAGGATTTCAGACTTCACTTAAATTTGATGTACCAAACAAAATTTTTTTAGTAGGACCCAATGATTATGGATTACAATCACAGAATCACAATTTGAGTTTGATGTACCAAACACCCTCTTAGGTATTCCAGTAAAGTAACTGTACGTACGGTAAAATAAATCTAATTAATGAACATATTATTAATAATATGAGGGGAATGAGTACTATCATATCACCGCATTTCTGGAATAATGTATAATTATTCAATATTAATTTGAGTTTGTCTGGGCACTTTTGTTTAATCTGGTGTAGTTTTGATATTACTATGTGTACCTCCATATATTGTTTTGACTTAATGAACACGTCAGCTTGCTGAAGCTTCTTGAAGAAATTTTTCTTTTGCTCACTCCCATTTTTCGGTGGCTGTGTGATACCAAAACCAGAAAAAAATAAAATAAAAATTTCTTTCTTCATCTTCTGGAAAGGAAAGTAAAGGAATTAAACAAAGACAATATTTTATAAGTTTGTTCTTGAACCTTTGTGAAGGAAGTGCATCCAACACAAAGAGATTTTCTATAATCTAATCCTGGAGATTTTCTATACGTTTGGTTCTAATTCTGTACAGGGGATCAGGAGTGGTTGTTGTTGTTTTCTTTTCTTTTTTTTTTTGTTTTTTTGGAGAGATTTAATTATTTTAGCTAGATTGATTTATAAAAAGAAATAGAAAAAATCTATCTTACATTACAATTCCATATAATGGAGCCCTCTTACGGAGACGTTGGTCTTACATGATTAGGTCTTCTTAGATAAGTTTGAAGATTTTTTATTTTTAAATAAGGAGTAAGAATTCAAGATAAGAGGACAAACTGGGCTGTTAAGTAGTGAGTTGCGTTAGGAAGTTTGTAGTTTGTACAAGCAATTTTGAAAAGTGATCGATTTAAGATTGATTTGCTTAAGTTTATGTATAAGATCAAAGAACTTTCTCACATTGTCATTTTAACTTACTTGGCACGACATACTTTGATTTTGTGGTTTAGTTAATTAATTATTATTTATTACACACAAGCATTTATAAGGTTGATGAATTTTGTTTTCCTCCAAGTTTATTGTATAGGTTTGAAAATAAAAGAGGTGTCTATTTGCTTAATTAATTATATCATGTAATTTATGCCCATACAATATATAATAACCCAAAGTTTTGTAATCAATTTTGTTAATCCTTCATTGTGACACGTCCATTGGCGGAACCAGTATAGGGCACGGTCATATCTTAAAAAAAATAAAAATAAAAAAATAATTAATTAATAGGTATAAATATGTAAAACAAATATAATTGGATTCTATAAAATATGCCCATCCTCAATTTTTTGTTAAATTCTTTTTCTATATATATATATATCCAAATTAATTTAAAATTAAAAAAATACCCCAATAATACAAAAAAAAAACAAAAAACCACAAAAACAAAGACCCAAATAATATCATATAAACAAAAATTAGCCCAAAAATAAAATCACAATAACAATATAGGCCCAAATTTTTTATTCTTTTGACAAGCAAAAATTGATTTCATCTGATTTTTTTGCTACTTTCCACAAGCAAAAATGGATTTGCTTTGTCCAATTTTATCAACAAAAAAAAATTCTTCATCGGAGCTCATGATACTTTCTAATCAACTTAATAATTATATATATATGTACGCTCTGGTATTGAGTTTTTTAAACTAAAAGAGATTTGTGATCTTGCTTAGAAAATGGTTAAGACTAAAAAAAATGTGGTATATCCATTAATTTACTTACCGGTGAGTTTGGCATTAAAACTTTATTAGTTGCGACTGTCACTATGGAAATAATATTTTCAACTATGAGAATTGTGAAGAATTGATTACGTATTTGAATAAGTAATTAGTGGATGAATGACAACTTGATAATGGCGTTATTATGCAAAAGTTTCAAAATATAAAAATACGTCAAAATCAATTGTAAAAAGCTATAATGAACTTATTGTTTGATATTTTTATTTATATAAATAATGTATATCGACTTTTGGCATTTTATGTTATTATGTCTATTAAAGTTTGGATTCAAAAGATAGCCACCCTAGATTGAATTTCTAGCCCTGTCCTTGGACACATCAGTCATTTTTTTTTTCCTAATCCCTCTTTTCATTGCACCACGTCAGCCATTTTTTGCCAATCGCTCCCTTTCATTTATTTTTGGCTTTTGTTCTTCTTTACTTTACAGTTACTCTTATTCTAGCTATTCCCTCCCTTTTTGGCTCTCCTTCTCCCCAGTATTCCACATCTTACCATTGCAATTCCTATAACCCTACCTCTCCTTTTTCTTTTTCTTTTTTCTATAAATTTGGTATTACTTCTTCTACACCTCTCTCTTCCATCCAGTTTATATTTTGCCTACAAATTAATATGATTACTCTTCTTCCTTCTGTTAATGGATTTTTTTTTTCTTTCAACTTTGCTCTTGGTTTGAGTTTTTGAGTTTTTGATAGTTCTACTTTAGGTTGATAAGTTTTTGTATTTTGGTGTTGTGTTTCTTAATTCTCCATCACATGTTTTTCTCTCACTCTTATGGCTTTGCTTAAGTGAAAATTATCAAGTATTAAAATACCTCTTTGGATGAGGGTTTTCACTTCCACAGTCTGATTTTCTGTAATTGTTAATGGATCTTCCACTGGTTTTTTCGATAGCGGTCGTGGTTTGAGGCAAGAAGATCCCCTCTCTCCTTTGCTATTCCTTTTGATCATGGAGGTGCTCAGCCGAATGCTGAAAAGACCGTAGAAGGGGGTTTCCTTAAGGGTTTTTAGGTGGTCAAGGCCGAGGAAAATGTTGTTTGTGTCTCACATCTCCTTTATGCAAACGACACAATCTTGTTTTGTGATGTTGATCCAAAACAGCTTATGTACATTCATATGGTTCTTACTTGTTTTGAGGCGGTTACTAGCCTTAAAGTGAATATGAACAAAAGTGAAATGATCCCAGTAGGGGAGGTGGGTGGTTTGTACGATCTAGTGGCGCTTCTTTCGTGTCATATTGGGTCCTTACCTTTACAATATCTTAATATGCCACTAGGGGCTTCCTACAAAGCTTTGGCAGTTTGGAATCCCATTATAGAGAAGATTGATCGTCGCTTAGCTGGGTGGAAGAAGATTTATTTGTCCAAAGGGGGCGGGGGGGGGGGGCTCTCACCCTCGCGATAAGATTTTATGATACCTGACCCAGGTATTG
>BKZX01027338.1:25430-46868 GCA_014362285.1 Fagus crenata
GTGCTTAAGAGTATATTATCTAACCTGCCCACGTATTTCCTTTCCTTGTTCCCCATTCTAGTTAGTGTTGCCAAAAGGATTGAATGCATTCAACAAAACTTCCTATAAGGAGGTTTAGGAGAGGAGCATAAGCATCACTTGGTGGCTTGGGACAAGGAGTGCTCCCTGATTCAGTATGGTGGGCTAGGAGTTCAACATCTCGTTCCGTTTAATTGCGTCCTCTTGAGCAAATGGTTATGGAGATTTGGGATGGAGGAAATGCATCTTTGGTGGTGGGTGTTGGTAGCTAAATATGGGGTTGAGATAGAGGGTTAGATCACCAATAAACCTCGGGGTACTCATGGATGTAGTCTCTGGAAGCACATTAGGATGGGTTAGGAAGAATTTTTCACTTACCTTAGTTTTGATGTTGGTTCAGGGAACCAGGTTCGCTGGCATGATATATGGTGTTCTGGGTGCTCATTGTAAAAGATCTTTCCTGAGTTATTTGGTTTCTCCCTCAATCAAGATGATATTGTAGCTTCAGTTCTTGCTCCTCAAGGGCTTGGTCAATCCAGTGATTGGAATGTTATTTTTTGGAGGGGTTTTAATGATTGGGAGTTGGATTAGGTAATGGCTTTCTTTTCCCTTCTTCATTCTCATATCTTGAGGGGTGAAGATGCAGATAAGTTGACTTAGAGGCTGAATCAGAAAGGTATTTTTGATTCTCGATCCTTCTATCATGCTCTTCATGTGCCAGTGGAGGTGCGCTTTCCTTGGAAAAGCATTTGGGGAGTAAAGACTCCTAGAAGGGTTGCCTTTTTTATGTGGACAGTGGCTTGGGGTCGATTCTTACTAGTGACAATTTAAGGAAAAGGGGTTTTGTGCTAGCAGGTTGGTGTTGTATGTGTAAAGATGCAAATGAGTCGGTGGATCACCTTTTTCTACATTGTAGGGTAGCCAGGGAGATTTGGAGCTTGGTGTTCCGATCTGTGGGGATAAATTAGGTGTTTCTGCATCGAGTTTCGGATCTCCTATTTGATTGGTGGCATTGGTTTGGGAAGAAGTCTTCTGGTGTTTGGAACTTGATTTCCTTTTACCTGATGTGGATAATTTGGTGGGAGAAATAGTCGCACTTTTGAGAACAAGGAGATTGCTTTGGATAAAATTTTTGACATTTTCTTTGGCTCTTTGTATGATTGGTCTTGGGCATGGTGTCACGCCCCAAACACACTAAGGTCCAAAGCATGAAAAACTAAACCATCAAGAGAAACTGTGGGAAATTTTTCCTTTATGTTACACCATATACACAATATATATCTATATTATTAGATATCCACATAATCTCCACAAAGTAAATCAGAGCTCTAGAAACTGTTTACAACAATATAAAGTACATATCATACATCTCCAAAATATAAATTTACAGTCGAGATGTCTCTAAAAACTCGACCACCACTAAAGCAACTATTGTCTCTGCAAAAGATAGAGATTACAACTCAACTGATCCACAAGACACAACAAGTCTCCCAATCTAGTGTAGTGCTCCAGAACTTTAACTCGAGGTATAGCTAACATATCTGAAAATGTGGTCAAATAAAAGAATGAGCTAAAGCCCAATAAGTAGATAAATAATGGGGTTAGGGGAAATGCAAGTTTATTAACACTAAAGCATGTTACAAAACATAATGTAGATTTGGAAACTTTTATATAAATTCTCTCAACATTATCTTCCTTGCAATAATTTGAAAGATTTGAAAGAATAATGCAACACCAAGCTTTTCAAGATATGAATACTGATACAACATAATACACCATGTGAGCCATATAATTTTCCAATACATTTCAAAAGCATAAAACCGCAAAACAAATACCAAGGCCACTTGACAAGGCTTCTACTAGGAGCTTCGTTAGGCCCACAAGTAAAAGACCACACAACTAGGCTTCTACCAGGAGCTTCGTTAGGCCCACAGGTAAAAGACCACACAACTAGGCTTCTACCAGGAGCTTCGTTAGGCCCACAGGTAAAAGACTTCATAACTTGGTTTCTACCAGGGGCTTCGTTAGGCCCACAGATAAAAGACCAAACAACTTTATTTCTACCAGGAGCTTCGTTAGGCCCACAGGTAAGTTGTGTTACTACCAGGAGCTTCGTTAGGCCCACAGGTAGTTGTGATTCTACCAGGAGCTTCGTTAGGCCCACAGGTAAACGGCATCCAGCTGGGTAATCACCATATAATCACAATTGTCGTGGCACAAGGGTAAAACAACGAAATAGCTCACAGGTTAACATAATAAGAATACATAGTTCATTTCCAAGTGGTTGGATAAGACCTTTCAACATTCAAAGTATTCACAAAGCTTGTCACTTATCCAACTAATTCCCAAACATTTAAAAGTTTCCAAAACATATTTCAAACCACAAAATCAATGATAAAGCATCTTTAGAAAATCACAATAATCCAATAACTTTATCAAATAACTCCCCAAGGATTAATGAAAGATGCTTATAAAATTTCCAATCTAGCAAATCATGCATTTCCCCAAATGCAATATCAAATATAATGCATTTTCTCATAAATAAATAAATATTAAGGTTTATACACAAAACCCCTTAGGAAAGTATAATTTCACAATAATTTCCAAAATGTGTTTATAACCTTAAAATAAATCTCATATGCAATGATGATTGTTTTTCTAAAAATCCCATTAAGAATCTACTTACCTCGCATGATCACCAGTTTTACCTCGAGCGAGCACTACACAAGCAAGCCAATCTAGTCACTAGGTCCATCATCAAGTACCTTGGAACCTAGAAACATAAATCAAGCCTATAAATAATCTTACCCATCACAAAGTAGAACATCACACTTATCTCCATAAACTAAAAGGATCCCCTAAACTTCAAACCAAAGGCTCTAAAGCCTAAGTTGACCATCCTAAGACAGAGATCCATCCCCAATTGGGAATCAAACAATCATACAAGAAATCTCTAGGATCATAATGCTACCAAGATATTTAATGCCCCATTGCAAGCAATGTGCATTAACTACAATAAATACAAAACACATCCCTGAAAATCAGGAATATCAAACAGAGCAAGACTTATACATTTCTTTCGGTTACCAAACGAAAGAATCAAGCCACAATAAAAATCAACCAAGTAGTACACACATCAAGGAATACTCATATGAAATTTTAACTCAATTCAATAAATAAAAGCTTGGGACAAATTCTGCAATAATATCTGTTTTCAGATTAAAAATGGGAGCAGGTCAGCCCTTTGCAAAATTCGTTTGACCCACTTAGAGTCATCCGATTAGCCTGAAAATTTATAAGGATGTACTTCTATATGTGTATAATGTACCACAGAAATTTCAGCTCAAAAAGAGTTCTACACAATTTATTAAAAATCCCGCACTGTGGCTGACTCAAATCTGACAGATTTGGAGTTAAGAAGGAGAAATGACTACTTGGTACAAGGAAACACAATTCAAATCAAGGCCATGGATTTTAACTTCCTAAAAATAGGAAACTTCAGCCCTTATAGAAAAATCCTTTTTGAAGTTTTGGTTTAGAAACATCACCTAAGAAATTTCCCATTACATTAGTCAATACCCATAACACCAAGAACAACTCTCAACAAACCTTGTATTGATATCTTAAGAAATTAGAGAATGGGTCAAAGATTTCACCTTAGATTACGTAAATATGGTCGGCGTGAGAGAAAGACGAGCTTTGCCGGCGGGTTGTGGAAGACAGCTGATCCGGTGGCATGATTTGGTGGTGGTTAACCGGTGTGAGAGAGAGGGAGTGACCGAATGAGAGTGGGAGGAAGTGAATGTGTGTGTTGGTGAAGACAAAAAGAAATAAAGTGAGAGTGAGGGAGAGCTACGGGAGAGACATGGAGTGTTCTAGAGAGAATTGTGTGGTGGGGAATGGTTTATAGCAAAATATCTAATAGGAAAATTTACATAAATACCCCCCACTTTACACTTAAATTTCTGGGGTGTTACACATGGGGTCTTACCTCATCTCCCTCCTGAGGAGATTTTTTAGGTTCTTCAGCATATGATAATTTTGATATGCCTTTGTAACTTGCTTTTATGGTATTTAGGTTGGGAGGAGAGGTAACATAATAAATAAAGATTGGTAAAACAGAGAGAGAGAGAGAGAGAGAGAGAGAGAGAGGAGAAATGTGAGTCATGTTAGAGCATTTGATCATTTGTTATGTTATATATGTGTTTTGTAATTTAGCAACAAATATATATATATATATATATATGTTTTGTAGTGGAACCAATTTATATTACGTTTGTCGGTTTATCGAGGACGTTAAGGTTTTGGGTAATGGTTTCTGATTTTACCCAAAAAATTTGGAAGGTGTAGTTAATGCTTCCTAATATTCCAATAGTTGTGAGCCATGTGTTTCCAACAAAAAAACTTGGAAAGGAATATGACGACATTAATCAAAGCTTACCATAAAAGATATGGAAGAGCCACATAGGTTCGGTTCACTTATTAACCGTTAGATGATGGACAATAATAGATTTAATTTATTTAAGGTTGATCAACTAAAATTTTCTGAATGTGACAATTCGTTGAAAAGGAAATTCAGATTTTTTTTTTTATATTTAATTTAGTTTCCTTTTCATGGTCTTTCTCAACAAACAAATGTGACAAGTCAATCACGAGCCTTGTAACTTAACTTGTACTTCCTAATATTTCCAATGGAACCATTAAGAGTTAGTGGTGGAATGATTTCAGTTCTAAGGGAAAAATTAAAAGATATAAAATTGAAAGCACAATTAATCTGAAAAAAGAAAAAAAGAAAAAAGAATGATATTAGTAACAAAATAAATAAAAAATTGTATACTGGTCATACAAAGTCCAATATAAATGTAAATCGTAATTATGTGCAGGTTTCTCCATAATCTCAATTACCTACAAGTATATATATTTCATTAACTTAAAATAAAGAAACAAAAAACATCAATTCATAGTTAATAACAATCAAAGTTATAAGAGATTAATCTAAATACACATCTCTCTCTCTTTCAAAAAATTATTCAGCCATTCGCTTTTATGGTATTCCTCTCTCTCTCTCTCTCCCTACAAATTAATGTGATTCCTCTTCGTTCTTTCTTTTAATGGATTTTTTTTTCTTGAAACTTTACTCTTGGTTTATAAGTTTTTGTGTTGTTTATAATTCTTCTACTTTGGGTTGATGCGTTTTGGTATTTTGGTGTTGTGTTACTTAATTCTCCATCACATGTTTTTTCTCCCAATCTTATGACTTTGCTTAAGTAAAAATTATTAACTGTTAAAATACTTCTTTGGCTAAGTGAGCTTACTTCTTTTAAAAATAGTTGATTCTTAATATATATTCTCATGTAACGCGTGAATCCGCAACTAATATATATAGTAAAAGTTGGATTTTAAAAATCATGGTTGTGTTAAATGATTATTTCCTCTTTTAAGGCAAGATATTACTCTCTCCAAAGTGGCTACTCTTTATTAAAGATAAGCCAAAATGCATGGTTAATCCCTAAAGTTTACTTTTTTAGCACTTTTGGTCCTTAAAATTTAAAATTAACGTTATTAGTCTTTAAAGTTTTCAAAATAAGCGCTATTAGTCTCCCGTCCAATTTTGCTAATTTAATTGCCTACATGGCTAATGGAGAGGTGATATGACATATTTTAATATTATTATACAACACATTATTTTGTAATTAAAAATTTGACATAAACAAAATACCTCATCAACACATGCATTGATGAAGTTGTTATATGTTGACCGACTAGGAGGGATCTGCACCCATATAATAAGGTTAGCAACATCCACTATAAATGTAATATCAAATGAGAAAAAGCTAAGTTGCTGTATTGCAGAATAAGGAAATATTAGCAAACATGAAAGCAGACCAATTATATTGTTCATCATGACCAAAAAGGGGTTAGCATGCACCAATGCAGACATAAATGGATTCAAACCAGTTCAAGATTTAATTGATATGAAATAAGTTGTTTGACTGCTTAATCTTCTACTAGATGATAAACAAAGGTACTTGTTCAAAAAAGCATGATTTATACTGCATATATATATAGCACAATAAGAGAGAAAAAAAAAAGAAAAAAGAAATCCATTCAGGGACCTTTATTAGAAAATTTAAGGAAGATGCAAACGTTAGATTATGGGAGGCATAATTCATGGGCAACACCCAAAATACCACTGTAGACATTTAAAACAATGAAACCATATTCTAGGTTGTGCCATATGCAACACTGAAACTATATTACAAACTTAATCTCATTAAATGAGCATCCTTGAGAACCATCACAAAGTTACATATAATAAGAATGGAATAAAATCCATGACATGCAAAAACAAGACTATGCCAATTAAAATTACAGTTTTTTTTTTTTTTGTTTGAAAAATCCAAAATGAATTTTTTTTTTAATTACATGTGATATTGCAAACAATTTCTTTTGCCAAATGCCATTTGAGCATCAAAGGAAAAGAACGTTTCTCACATCAAGTTAGACCCAATAAGATTGACTAGGGAAGAAGAATACAAGTACACACAGCGGCACATAGCATGTCATCCATCATATTCATGGCCCAACGCCCTTGACCTGCTCGACCATGTACATTGATAAGGGTATTCACTAACTTTTTTCGAGGGTCAAAACCTTCGAAATAAGTCATGAAAACCCTCGAACCAAGTATTTCCGAGGGTCTTCTAGACCCTCGAAAAGCGTTGATACAGACTATTTCGACGGCCTTCGTGACCCTCAATAAGTCATTAAAACCCTCGAAACAAGTATTTTCGAGGGTCAAGAAGACCCTCTAAAAAATAATTTCGACGGCCTTTGTGACCTTCGAAAAAAGTACTTATATCTTTATCGAGGGTCGTAACCCTCGGTACAAGTGTTAAATTACTTCTATGTATACTACCTTTATCGACGGTCAAAACCCTCGAAATAAGTGTCTTTATCTTTTTTTAAAATTTCTTTTTCCTTACCATATCTTGTATCAAAAGTAATTATAGACAGACCTCAGCAACCATATTTTCCCCACATTAAAAGCAATTAATCTGAAAAGGTGCTTGAATTATATGTAATTAACTAAATTGATATAACAATACTCATTTTTATTATAAAAATTGGAACCACATTAACTACGAAGCTCTGCTAAACAACTTACCAAGCACATGCAGTGCTTGGATCTGAATATCTGATATCATCTCAGCCTCCTTAGCATGCATTTTTTTCTACTGTCTAAATATAGAACTGAATCAGATGAGTCATACAAAAATTTATGCAGGTTCTGAAAAATACATAGTATTAACTATTATCACAAGAAATCTTATATATATATCAGCCATCTTAAAAAATTTGTTTGAACTACTTGGACTAGGCACTGTTACATAGGCTTTAGAATTTAATGTCTAATGCTATACTACTCTAGAGGAAAATGATGAAAACTCAAACTAGGTAGGACTACTCAAACTACAAGCTTCAAACTACAATTGGAGCAGTTGAGAAAAATCACCTTAGAGACATTCTAACAAATGGATAGCTCAAAGATCTGACCATAGAGACACATGTCCAAGCATATTGGTGAAGATTCCATAGTCGAATCTCATTATTTTTTATTTATTTATTTTTATCAGTATAGTCGAATCTCATTATTACTGTCACAAGAGCAAAGGAGGTCCAAGTTTGTTGGGTGGAAATCCACTAATATTACTTGTTCAGCATGCCCAAGAAGCTTGTACCAATGGTTAAAAAAAATTAGAGAACCACCCCTAAAATTAAACAAAACAAGCTCCTATCTGCTTGTACCAATGGCTAAAAAAATAAAACAAGAACCTCATTCAAAAAATGGATCATTCAACCCAATAGCATTATGACAAACCTCATCTGGTTTCTTAGCAGCAAGTAATGAATTTGTAAGGCCATGCAGTACTTCAAAATTGATATCTTTAGACACCTGTTAAGCAATAAGAAGACATCCAAGGACAGAATAAGTTAATATTTATCAAAGCAGATACTAAATTCTTCTATTTTAAAGCTTTATCAATCCATAAAATCCTACTTTACAAACTCATTAATCCAAGCCGCCACCATTTAACACCAAAAACCATAAAAAATAAAAAAAATAAAAAAATAAATAATAATAATAATAATAACATTGTTCTCAGGATACTGTTCACAGCCCCTAGAATAGCCCCCAAAATCCACCATTTTTCTTACTATACTTCTAAACCCCAAGATATAGCCCTTTTTCCCAAACTTTACCCACTATTAAAAAAATAATTGAATCTTTGTCAGTATATGCACAAATGGCATTGAGTAATTCATAGCCACAAGATGCATGTGATAAAATACTTATCAAAAAAAAAAAAAAAGAAAAAGATGCATGTGATAAAATGGTTAACAAACTAGCAAGACAGTCAAAACCAATTGTCTTCCACCCCATTATTTGCCAAACTATATATATATATATATATATATATTTTTTTTTTAAAGAAATCCATAAAGGTACCTCTCCATAACTCAACCCCCCTACCCCTATACTTAGCCAAAAGACGAATCATAAAAAAGAAAAAGAGAAATTTCAGCAACCAAATTCAGAAAGACAAAGATGAACCAACCAAACAAATTTAACTAACTTTCAAATAAGAAATGACCCAAAATGATAGAATAATAGAGGTAGTGGTTTTTAAATTAAATTAAATGACACAGACTACCTATATTAAAAGATACCTACTAAGTTCCTAACTCCTTCCAGCTATCAGATGCTTGTTTGAGTTCCTATTACCAAATTCAACCACTTCTAGTAGCAAGAATATGGTACATACTCATTTTTAGTTCTTGTGGCATCTGAGTAATAAAATTAAATTTGTTGATACAGGGCATTTCAGGGGAGTTTGAGCAACTATTGCTTAAATAATGCCATGTGTCCTGTTTTTGTAGTGAAGAAACAGAATATCAGATGCTAGGAATCTGTTACTACTTACTAACATCTATAATTTAGTTTGAAAGCTTATTAGTGCAGTTCAGATTGTATGTTATATATATCAAGCAGCAACACTAGAAATTGCAAATTATCTTAAATGACTTCGTAGCCTGAGAGGTTGACAAATGCTTGTAATATGCTCTATATTGGCTATCAACTTTCTCTATGTTATTATGAACATAACCTAAGAGGTTGACAAATATTTTGCATTACAAAGCAACACCCAGAAAGTTAAATTCAATTATTCGACTACCAAATAGAACCATTATATTAGGTATTCTATATTTATTCTAAGATACCGTTAGGTCCGTTACCTTAAACAACTCAATACTAGTAATGAAGAGTACCCATATAAACATATCACAAAAAAGTTTGTAAATACAAAAAGGAAAGAAAAAAAAAAAAAAAAGGAGCTAATTACCATGGAATGAGAACCCAAACATTGCATCAAATAGAATGTCAAAGTCCTTTGACAAGTCCAAAGGCAGATCTTCCAGTGACAAGAAAGGGACTGACAGTGATTCTAGCTAAAAATTACTACATCAAATAAGCCACATACCATGTAGAAACCAAAATGTGAGCCCTAAGTACACCACATAGAATTTGCAAAATGCAATAAGGTAGACAGAATGTAAACTAAATAAGCCACATACCATGTAGAAACCAACCATATATTCAGGAGTTGCACTAATGGGTCCTTGTGAATCATATACAACCAGTCCAACCTGCAATGGTAATATGGCCAAGTCTTTTGCAGCAATTGCTATTTCTCCATGAAACAGAGGAGAAAAGAACATAAAAGATAATAAAAAAATAACACATCAGTTTCTCACTTAGAAGGCAACAATGTTAGACTCAAACACCCACTTGTCAAAGCTTTTTGAAAAAATAAAAATACAAAGACACACAAACTTACATACATCACATTTACCATGTAGTCTGACATTCAAAAACAAAGATTAAGAGTGATCCACACGGCTGTACTTGTACCTGTAATCATATATGAGATTACATGCAAAGATTATCAACTAATACAAATATTCAGGGAAATCCAAATATTAATATAAGAGAATAAACTAATCCTTTTGTTTACTTTATTAATACAAAATGAGAGATAAACTCTGTGAACACGTCCAGGTACCATGTCAGAAACACCAGCGCGTAAAGGATGTCTTTCTCTTCTGTAGGAAGGAAAGAGATCTCTGGATTAATGATGGAAAGGAGCAGCAGCATCATGTGTGGAGCAGCACTCAATCTTGAAGGTAATTTATCAAGAAATATCATACAAGAAGTAGTGCATGCAGGTATGAAGATATACCTTTTCTATCTTCCTTTTCAAACTAAATATTGCTGAATTTTGATGACATTGGATGATATTTGAGATTGAGTATGTTCTTAGATATTGTGGGTTTGACGTGAGTGAATGATGCATGTGATGATCATATAAATTTGCATTGAAGTATATAAACTAATTAAGTACACGATTTCTAAGAGAATTTGAATTAGGTTCAAACACATTGAAAATAGATTTAAATTGGTTTGGAGTAGTTTTATTAACTTTTAACTTATTTGAAAATAGTTTCAAATAGAAGAGACATTCAGCACAAAATTAGAGTGGAATTGAAATCTAATTTTCCAAGTAGAACAATATAATTATATTGTCATAAAAGAGAGAATAGACATAAAAGATGAAGAGGACAAGAAATATTCATAGGCACTACAGCAAAAAGAGAGATGCATTCACAAGTAAAGACCCAAACGGACAAGAAAAAATAACTATGCTATTTTATAAGGGATAAAGGCAAAAAGAGAGATGCATTCACAAGTAAAGACCCAAATGGGATATTGATTAATACAGTCATCATAAATCAAGGTGACATAAGCAAGGAATACTTAGATTTGAAGTTTATATACCACTATGATGAAAGTCTTCCAAATAAGATCCCACTGAAAATAATAGCACCAAACTACTTGTTGGAAACAAATCTGCAAGCAAGCAAAGAATGAAACATGATACTCTTAAGTTAGTAACTAATTAAAGGGCTACTACAAGCCCCATGTTATTTGTAAAACTTGTTACCCATACTTTCAAAAAAATAATATACAGGATTAACAGTAATATCTTTTTTGCATAAAGATTCTACTATTGATTTCTGCTTAAGATTGAGCAAGAGAAACAGAAAATACATAGCATAACCTAGAGATGCAGTGGAAGCAGCCCAAGTTAATACTAAGTTTCAGAGAGCAGACACTCAACATGGTTATGAACTTAGGAGAATTATGTACAAGAAGACTTCTGACAATTTTCAGAGGCTGTCTCCTCAGAATAGAGAGGCAGTAATGCCAATTATTGGAACTGATACAGCCAAAAACCATGCATGCAACCGAATTTAACAATTAAGACTTCATGCCAGCAGGCTGGAGAGTATTAACCTTTTCATCTACTCTATTGTAATGAGGACCAAAACTGATACTTATGACTATTTCTTGTTCACCCCTGTTCTATTTTTCATCTACTCTATTGTAATGACTTAAACTATACATAGAAGATTCCCTTCCATAAGCCAAAGGCACATTTCCATTAAAAGAACAACTTATATTCCAAATCCATGTGGATTACTCAAACACAACAACAAGAACAATTTAAGTTTACAAAAGAATTCTACGCTATGGTTCCTGAAAACAGTACTAAGACAACATAACAAACAAAAAATACTTAGACGTGGATTGTTATCAAATTTAAATTTGCTTTAACTAAGGAATTACATCATTACCTACAGATTATCACACACTGACAGCGTTCTCCTCGCTAGCTCTGTGATCCACTGCTCCCCTGCACACAGACAAATGATAATTAGCAAAGGAAAATTCTGGAATGTAGTTGAAGTGAGACCCTTGACGAAGTTTTGCAGATCGTCGGTCACACCGAAAATCCGGAGTTCCGAAGGGGAATAGGAGACGGAGTCGGAATTGGCGGAGGGGAGGGAGAGCTGAGAAGGGATAATGTCAGAGAGGGAGAGAGATTTGATCTGCTGAATCTGAATCTGATCGAGAGCAGCAGATTTGATCTGATCGACTGAGAATATGAAAAGGAAATTCAATCACACTGTCAAGGTAATTCAATTTTGGGGGTTTCAACGATTTGGGGTTTTGAAGTTTCTATTTGACGATTGCATTTGCTGGGGTTTTCATTCAAGTTGCTATTCACGATTTGGGGGGTTTAATCCTTGGTCGCGCGCGAAGGTATTGAGCTTTTATTTTTATTTTTTTATGCTTATTTCGAAGGTATTTATGGCCGTTGAAATCCGAAGGTTACTGTCAAAATAGGTGAGTAATATAATTTTTTTTTTTTTTTAATGTTTATTTCAACGGTTTTATTAGTGACCATCGAAATAGATTAATTGTATATTTCACCCTTATAACTTATTGCACAAAATTATATGCTATTGTAATCATTTTTAATGAACCCTCGAAATAAATGTGTTGAAATAGACCAAGTTTTTTGTAGTGATTATAAGTCTCAACATCAGGCTTGCACCTAGTAACAAAGGAAATAATATGTCACCACAGCTGTCAAGAATAGTAAGCTTATACCACTCTTAACCTACAAAATCATCAAAAATTGACCATATAAGCAGAACTAACATGAAGAACATCATGAAATTGTATGACACTAAGCATAATGCGAGAAAATACATAAGATGCAAAAACAAAACAAAACAAAAAAAAATGCATACCTCCACTCTTGCATCTCAAAAAACAAACCACGCGCCTGATCTGTCCGATTATGCCTAGCATGTAATCTAATCATCATATTATAAATATCATTCCGAGGATAATAATTCTTTTGATGTTTCATCCACCGGAAAACTTGAATGCTACGTTCAATTGAACCCCTCTGAGTTATCTCCTACAACAAGCAAAAGACACAATACTTTTAAGCATCTCATGTAAGCCCAGTGCAAAAATGCATCAATATTCACATCAATTTTTCTTTTTTAATTGGCAAGTCACATGCATGCACCCAGTGAGTCTTTAACCCAAGACCTCACCCTACAACAATACTAAGCCTTAGTAGACTAATCAGGGTCAGCCACATGTTTTAGGAAACACTCCAACTTGTGTTTGTAGTAGACCCATTCATAATAAAGTAACTAAATTTTACAGGTTTTGAAGAATTCTCCTCCAACCCACTATCTTATAAGATTATAGATAAAGTTTACCTCCAACCTGGTTTGAAAGAATTCTCCTTCAACCTGCTGTATATGACACTAAGTGCAGACATTAACCAAATTTGATTAAATTTTCGTATTTAACTAATTAGCAATACAAAATTAATAAAATTACGAAAAAATATTAAAAAATTGGAATACCCTAATAAGAAGCGGGAAATTGTTCCTGGCGAAGTGGCCAATCCAACGGTTCAACAAGGCTTGAACGTTGTCGCAAGGATGGAGCTTGAGTATTTGATGGACCACTTCCGATACTGTCCAGTCCTTTTGGAATCGGTCGGACTTGACTCGGAGACGGTAGCGTCTGGGAATATCGGCCTTCCTGAGACTGATGAGGTGAGTGAAGACATGGTGCATGCCTTTGCGTAGTCGACACTCACTTGCTTCTTTTTCTCTGTGCAGTGGATTCGGGTTTTGGAGCGAGTTGAAGTCAGAGTTAGGTTAAGGTTGAGAAGGGTTGGGTGGGTTATGGTATTGCTCATTTCCAACAGTTGAATAGTGAGTGTGGTTGGTTAGTTTGTTAGTGAAGTGGATAGGGGAGGGCTTTTCTTTTCTCGAGCAAAAATGCTCTTACGACACCGTATAATTACAACACGTTGTGTTTCATAAATGAATAAATATCTTCTATTTTCTATTTTGTATTTCACTTTATATCAATGTTGTCAATTTCGTTCTTGTGTCTATTCTGATTTGTCTATTAGAATAAGATACTTTTGATATACCGTTTTGGAGTTATCATTATTTATGCAAAGTCCACTATTTTAAATAAGTAAAATAAAATCTACATAATTTATTAAGACTCTAAAAAAGCAGCTTGTGAATGCTTTAGCCCGATATGCTGACCCAACAAGTAAACTTGTTTTTATTTTTGTCTGTATCATATTCATAGCAAATTCCCCTAGGCCCAAACCCAATACTCTCTTTTCCATTTATGTTATAATCTCTTTTTTCTCCTCTACCTACCCATTCTTTTCAATTACTAGTTCGAGTTTGCGCACTAATATAGGGGTGGGGTTAGGAATTTATTTAAGGGTGGGTTGGGGTTTGTGCAGGACCGGCATAAACATTTTGGGAGCCTTAAGCGAAATCTCAAATTGAGGCCATTTGACCATTCAATACTAAATTAAATTAATTTTTATGAAGAAATTTTTTTATTAAAATTTCATTATTCTTACACTTTTTAGATGCAAAATTATTAATAACATTTCTATAATTTGTTTTCTCTAACATATTCTTAGGCCATCATTGTATCTTTTAATTGTATTATTGTATTCTCTTCTAACTCTTTTAAACATTCATATGTGGAAACTTCTCCTAATTTTTTTGTGATATTTTATTTATTACTGGTAACCAATTTCTTAAGAAAACTCCCTTTTAAGATTTGATTAATTTTTCTACTATTATTTATAATATGTTTAAAATATATATATATATATCCGAACAACATATCCACAAAGCAGAGCAAAGCAAACCACTATCACAATTACAAGGCACAAACAAACAAAACACACACGGATGGAAAAGTAAAAAAGAGACAAACAAATAAAATCAATCCAGATAAAATAATAATAATAATAATAATAAGGTCCACTCATCATATCACCATTCAGTGATATTTCTTTGTTTAAAACGATGACTTCAGTCCAGATCGGTGACGGCAGAGGCAGCAACAACAAGTAATGGAACGACGAGCTACAATCTGCGAGGGGAGACTCAGGCAACTCGGCGAGCTGCGGCCTGCAAGGGACGATTTCGGGTCCAGCGATCTCTATTTAATTGGTTTTCTCTATTTCGACAATGGGAGTGAGTAATTTATTTGAGGGCTCTCTCTATTCAGCTAGGTAAGTAAATTTGGGGTTTATTTATTTTTTATTTTTGAATTTAGCTGAATGAAATCTGAAAATTTGATTGGTGGGCTAGCTAAAAGAAAATAAACCACAATAATAGATATTATTAGGACTTTATTTGTTATTGTTGTTGACATTTGGGTTAATTTTTTGTTGTTGGCTTCTTTTTGGGTTCAATATTCCTTTGTTTGAGAGTGATTACACTACACCAAGATACATTTATTACATCAAGTGCTATTGCAACAAAAATATTTTTAGTGGTATTAGACATCATATTGCATCTACAAGTTAAAAGTCGTTGCAATAGTAACTTAAAAATTGGTAAGTTATTGCAACAACAGGAACTCGTTGCAATAAGTTATAATAGTCATTGCATTAGAGGGCTACTAGGATATTGCATCAAAACATTTTGTTGCAATAACCTAACTATGATATCGCATCAATAGAAGTTGTTTCAATAAGGTAACCATCTTATTGCTTCTAGGGATGTTGTTGCAATAGCACAATGCCATTTTTGTAATTATGATATTACATCCAGAGAGTAGTTGCAATAATCCAAACACGTTATTGCATCTGGAAAGCTTGTTGCGATAGCAAAATTTATCATTCCCGCGAATTTTCTCATTTCATTTTCCCAATTCGCTCCATCTCTTTCCCTTTCTCCCTCTTTACCTCCTCAGTCTCTTTGCAAAACCCTTTCCTATCTCCCCACTCCTACCTCTCCACAGTTCAAAAGCTTCGTCGATGGCCATGGAAATTTTCGGAAATGGCTTGGGCTTTTCCAAATCTAGTAAGAAGTCCAGCTAATTCTCCCTCTTTTTTTACTAATCTCTTCCACTCTCTATCTGATATTCTCACTGCAACAATCTCCGGCTTGGTGAGTCAATTCGCTAGAAACCATCGTGCCAGAGATCCTTCCAAGACCATCAGCTCGCAGGGGATGGGAGAAAGTTGGTTATGGTTATTGTAATCTTAACAAGGCTCCTGCACTTGCTTTTCTATGTAAACTAACTTATACAATTAATGTTTTTGTACAATATTTTGTATAGATAATTACAATTTACAAATTCTATATATAATATGCTAGTGCATTGATGATGATAGATGGTTTATTTTTACATTCTTTTGTTATTATTATACGATTTATATTATCATTAACTAAAGATATAGTTTATAATTTATACTAGTTACAGACTTGGTTTATAGTTATATTCTTGTTTTGGGGCATAAGTTATTTGCGATACAAAATTTGTGTTTTGCAGTTGGAAGACCAGTGGGCCATCTAAGCTTACTTCTCAATATTTAGAATTCTATGTTTTTTGTTACTATGTTCTAGACTTCCAATATTGGATATTTTTGCCAACGGTTTGTTTTTAACATGCAAGTGATTATATATGCCTGTGATTCCAATATTAACTGTGCTTTGCTGTGTTGGCTAAGCATCCTCTCTAATTCAAAATTTTCCTATTTACTTTGTTGTTTAGATTAATATTACAGATCTAACAATGTAAAACTGTCATGTTATTTAAGATTTTAAATGTGTGAAAATCTATACACTATTAGATTCATGAAATAAAATCTTAATCATGGAATTAAAAAATTTTGAAACGGAAAAAATCATATTCCGATGGACCACATATATAGTTTTCTATTATATATATATGAACCTGACTGAAGAACCTAACTAAAGAGAAGTGTTTGTTAAGGTATATCATAGAACATGATGATTCGGCATGTGCACAATTAAAATGGAAGTATACATATTTATCAAAAACTGAAAAGAAAAAAAAAAAACAAAACAAAACAAACAAAAACTAGAACACATTTATCAAAGACCCAATTCTGAGGAAAAATAATGTGTCATTCCAAACGCATACTATTGGACTTGACACAAACATATGTAGTTCGCATTTGGTCAACAAGAAGCCCCAAAGGCCGAAGTAGTCTAATGAGGTTAGTTAATGGTTTGAATGGGATGGGACTAGCTTAGCCCAGTCCATCCTAAATCAAGCTCGAGCCCAAATGTGGCCCTGGAATTACTCCGCAGATCTCAAGGTTTCCGTTTCACCTACTCTCCTGTTGCATATGATAATATGAATATGAGGTAAAAGTCCAGATTGAAAACCTCTTCTTTGCGTTTTAAACTTTCAATCCCTCCTCCAGTTTCCAACATCCATGTTATTATTTCCTTTCATTTATTCTCACACATGTTTTCTGTGCAGTTCCAAGCATGGCTTTAGAAACCGCACCGGTCAAAAAACCAGAAAAGGAAATGCTTGTTGGTTATATGGTCCGATCCCGAACTAGTGATGTCATAAAAAACTTATTAATAACTTTAATATTAATATTTAAATAAAAAAATATATTTAACAAATTTTAAAACATTTTATGTGAGTTTTCATATCTTATATTTATAAAATTTAAAGTAAGAATCCTAAAATAATAAGAAAGTATAATTTTTTTTTATTCAATTACAATATTAATAGTCTTTCGACATAAGAAATTGTTATTGCATATCAATAAGTCTTTTTTTTTTTTGCTAAATACATATCAAGAAGCCTAGAACAATAAGAAAGCATACAAAAAATAGTATTTTTTTTTTTTTTAATATTAGACTTTTACTCATCAATAATTAAATTTAAGGATAAAGAGTGACTCATACATTTATAAGTAAAATCATTGTTAATGTCATTTTTTTTCAATGTTGGACTTTTTGTTTTGTGGGAAAGACAAAGTCCCACATTGGAAAAAGTAAGAAGATGCTATACTTACTCTTCTATAAATAGATATTACACTTCCAAAAATTTTAAAGATGAATGTATGACCTATTTCCTTTTATGAGCCTACCATTCATTAGTTAATTTTTTTTTTTTCCTAAAGATGTATTAGTTTAATGTTGGGCTACATTTTGTGTGAACCTAAAATTTTTTTTAATTTAATATTGGGCTACCTTTTATGTAGGCCAAACATATAATTTTTTTTCTTTTTTGTAAAAAATTTTTAGCAAAAAAAAAAAAGATTTTTTTTTTTTTTTTTTTTTCAAGACTCAAAACCGGTTGAACTAGTCTGGTTCTGGTTTTACTGGTTGAACTATTGATTCCCAGTTTTTTTTGGTTTTTAAACCTATTCCGCTTGACATGATCAGTGACTGCCTTTAACATTACGAATTTACGATAGTAAGTAAAGATAAGAGTTTGTGTCCGTTGGCACTTATATAGTGAGCAAAGTTAATATTAGAAACCTTTGGTGCTTTAAATTAAATGATAATAATCAATACTTACACATATATATGTCACTTTAGTTACGTTGGTTCTAAGATAAGGTCCATAATAGGTAATTTTGTGAGGAATGTGCATGGATATACCCAATCTAGGTAACCTGTAAGTAGCCATATTCAAGCCTTTAATTTGGCATACAAGGTAGCAAGCAAATAGAGCACTTGGGTCAAGATCTTGCGACTAGACTTAGATTTATATGGTGTTATAGAAAGATTAGACATATGCTCTTTGAAGAAGTACTACACCATACTAGCATGTTGTCTATGGTCATAAATGATGTGATTAAAGAGACAATACTAGGAAAGTAGTTGAACCTAAGCAAAATAACATGAGGCCGATGGAAGACTATTTGGTAAAACATTGATCTTTTTTATTCACAATCGGCAAGTTATGTTGCTTCTTTAACATTGTGATATAATTTAGAATATATTACGGTTAGTAGGGGTTTAGCATATCTCTAAAAAGATTAGTGTCGAGGGATTAGAGATTTTAAATTGAATGTGAACGAATGATTCTGGAACATAATGAGACCTTGTTTTTAGGGATATTTGTATCCTAGTCTCAATCAGGATAAAGATCCTCTCCATTTCCCTTTGAAATGATGGGTCTCTATTTTATGGTCAGGATTGATTTAAATTAGATCTAAGGCTTAGAATATACCACCTCATTTAAATTTAATAACTTAACCTAATAGCAAATTTAACTCTGGTTAAATAACATAACGTTAACGTTAGTTGTTTTATTTTATTTTAACAAAACCTATCGTTAACTCAGTCTCAGATAAACCCCAACCTCTGCTAACTCAATCTCAAATCCACAACCACCTCTGCCGTACGTCGTCGTCACCACTAAAAGAAACTCCAAATCTGCATTGTCAACACCTTTCAGAATCTTAACTAGTGCTAAAAAAAGGAATGGCGTCATGGTCAGTGGCGGAGGCTAGAGGTGGCGATGGTAAGACTGGTAATCTGTGGTGATGATCGGGCGGCGGCGGCTGCGTGGCGAAGAGGCTGGAGGTGGCGATGGTACGATTGGTAATCTGAGGTTTTTTATTTGATTTGTGGGTATGAAATGGTTTTGGATTTGGGGTTTTTGGAAATTGGTGATTCGGAGTTATTGTGTTTAGGGTGTGTTGTTTATGTTGAAGGTGGGTTTGTTGTTGGTGTTGTTGTCGGCATAGGTGTGTGGGTTTGTTGGTGAATTGGAGTGTTGAAAAAAAAAAAAAAAATTATTTTATTATATTTTAATAGGGTGTATTGTAAAATAAAGAGTGAGATGTGAGATGGATTGTAAAAGTAGTTAGCAAAAATAGAAAAGTAACATTTTAAAGAGGTAAAGTAGAAATTTTTTACATAATGGGAGGTGAATGCTCTAATGCCTTCAACCATTTATATTAGTACTCATAGACATAGCACAGACAAAAGAACTAAAGGCACGTGCAAGTGTTATAGTAAGATTAATTAACATATATTCCACATCTCAAGGAGTTTTTATTTTATTTTTAATAATTCAATAATTACAATAATTGGAGGGTGGGAATTTGAACAATGATTTAAAAATAAATAAATGAACAAATGAAGAATATAATTGAACAACAAAACTTTTATCCTCATGAGGCATATTCATTTATAAGCAATCCTTAAAAGATGTTCTCAGAAAGAATAGCTTGTAAACTTAGAGATGAGATTCTATTAGCATAGTTTTTTTTGTTTTTAAGTTATTGTTGAAAGAACGAAAAGTCATTACAAATAAATGACTAATCAGTTGGTATCTATCTAGAATCTAGAAAAGTATGATGTTATGGTTGCTTATAGATGGAGTTTGTCCGAAAGTGGCCCAAAAGAGAATGTCGAAATATCACATATCCAAGTACAACTCACATAGAAGGAATTTTTTTACCTTCCAAAGTATTGGTCAAGTAGGCCTCAATTAATTTCAGTTAATTAGTGAAGAACTCATGATTTGCTTAATGGGGGGAAAAATTATAGGATAGATCGATATAGACATATAGTCACAATTGAAAAGCTTGAGGTTAATTATTTAATGATGCAAGAAGTATATATATTCTTTTAAATATCATATGCAAAATGGAGGGGAAAATTAAAATTATTACTTGAAAATGGATAGTGAATAGAACTAAAGGAATAGTAAGCTAGATTTGAGATAAAAATGGAAGTGAGATTTGAGATTTGAGTTGCAAGTTGCAAGTTGCAACGAATATGGAGACATTATTCTAGATTTTGTATTTTGGAAATGGCATAGGCATGGGCATAACCCACTAGTAAGACTGCAGCTAGCTATTAGAACTGAGAGCCATGTAGAAGAAAGTTCAAGTGATCAATATCTCATTAGAGACTATATTCCCCTCCAATGCCAATCTGAAAATCAATCGCTCATTATATCCAAAGTATTCTCCTCTGTCTGACTGTGGGGTCTTATTGTTCACGAGCCGCATATAGCAATCACGCTAGCATGATCACCATGAGGAATACACCTTCCTTTTAAGGCCAACCTTCTACTTTCTCTCCTTAGTATGATTTATGTGAAGAATATGATGAGATCCTGGAATAGTACTGTACACTATCTTGATTCTAGCCAATAATAATACCGACAATGAACAACTGCACGAGAATGAGATTTCGTGCATTAATATTGTAAACTACAAAGGATTTCCAATTTCATTGTTTATTCTGCGTGGCCACGTGTCAGCCACGGGAAGCTTCACCATCTATTGCTAGCCCAGGTTTGTTTTTAGGATTGAATCCCATAACTCGACAGAGAGTACCAGAATCTAAGAGAGATACGTTTGATAAGTGAACTTTGATTCGTGTCCAAAGGTAAGGCAAAAGTCAGAATAATAAAAATAAAAATAAAAAAGGCTGGGCCCCAGTCCCCCTTACACACAGCTCCGCCCCTGAATACGAGAAATTAGCAACTATCCTTTTATAGTTTACCAATTGTAATAGAATATGTGTATGATTTGTTACTATTCTAAATTTTGGTTATTATATAAGGAAACAAAACAAACAAATATCTTATTACAATGGAACACATGTATGATTTTGTAAAAAAAAAAA
>BKZX01027338.1:46968-59916 GCA_014362285.1 Fagus crenata
AAAAAAAATTTTAGCCCTTGTCATGCCATTATCAGTTATCACAGCAAACCACAAATATAAGCAACCTATAATTCACAACAAACCACAAATATTATTGAATTTACCGCTAAACTAATTATTAAAACTAAAAACCTTGCAAATGGCCAATAACCCAATGTTATATGATGCACTCAGGTTTACCAGCTCTGCCACCACCCTTGGGGCCAAAACTCACTCATCCAAAAACAAAAACACTCACATTTACCTCTTAACAACTTTCTCTGTACTAAGATTTTTTTCAATCAAGGCTTGGTTATGACTCCCCAACTTTTCAAATTCACCCTCACCATCTACGAACTGAAACCTCTCGAATAATGACATGAGGATCTTTTTGGTTATAGAAGAATCAGTAATAGAAGCCAAGCATCCAATGGCATCCTGAGAAAATGAAAACAAAAAAAATATATATATTATGGTATTATTATCTGGAAATTGGCTAATATTTCATACTACCAAAGAAAATATAGACTAAGAGAATATCAGAACTACAAAAGCAATTAACCAATCTCCGACCATAAAAAAGGTAAAAATTAAAATTAATACAAAAAACTGTAACCATATAATTATATTTAAGAAAAGATTTAACACAACATTCTTAACCAAGAAACTTATACCCAATTGAAAATATTGTGAAGCTTAGAAATTGACTATCAGCTGAATAATATTACGGACATGGAAAAATCTCAAATGCTGATCTATATGCACATATTCAAAACAAAATCACATATTAAGTATGTGCTTAATTTTAAGTCCATCACGAAGTTGTATAATCAATAGTTTTTTTTGCTAAATGTATAATCAATAGTTGTTCCAAAAGAAATGACATGTTTTTTTTTTTTTTTTGAGATTAAAGAAATGACATGTTATTAAGCTCCAATGCCTCAAAGCAACTACAAGTGTAGCTTCCCCAAAAACCCAGTGTGTACCGTTTGGCTGGGCTTGTTAGCATAAAGAGACCATCATGTTGGGAGGTTGGTATAAAATGGGTTCACGTCGACCATCATAGTACCATGAGACCTGCTCAAAACCAAGAGTCTCAAGGTTGATACTCGTGCCTTTGAACATACGTATCAGTTCTTTTTCTATAACAAAAACAAAACAAAAAATTGCATATACCCAAAAACTGTGAAAAAAAAAATAAAATAAGGAATAAACAGTAAAAAGGGAATCAAATTTGTATAAAAACTGTGTACAGAATTGCAAAGGGTCCACCTCTCTATAAAACAGAATATCTATGGACTAGGAAAACAAAAAAATTTATGGACTACTATCATGCTTTTCCCGAAATTACAGGAAAGGAAAAGCAAGAGAACATATATCAAACATTCTTAAAAATGAGTTCAATGTGTAACAAATGGAGAACCTTTAGATACGAACGCTTCTCAGGAAGTGAATCAACAAATAAGTCTGTTAGAGCCTGGAGCAAGTCTGTGGAACATGATGTCAAGGCCTTGATGTTTCTGGTTGCAGTCTTCTTTGAGTAAGTGGGTACATTTCTGAAATGTGACACAGGATCTTTTACTTCAGAGGAATTTGGGTCTCCAGAATCTCTTTTAGGGCTAAGAACATTTTTGTTTTGATAAACAAGAACCTATGCAAAAAGCCAAAAATGCATAAAGAAACAAAAAGGACATAATGCAAATATGAACATCAAATAAACATTCAAAGAAAAACACCCAGGCTCTACCGCATTATGAAAGAGAGAGCATCTGTAAGGCAACGGCAATAATTTTATGCATAAAGGAGTCCTCCTTCAAAAATTTAATTAGTCTTTCAGCCAAAGCTCCAACATTTTGGTAAGTATCAGTTGGATGGCAACAAAAACTAGGTAGCAGTCCCCACAGGTCACGGGCATGAGCCTGAAGATCTTGACTGATACCTAACTTAATGTCTGCTGAATGTATATAAAGCAAGAGCATGTGTGATTATTAGCTGATAGTGGTTTGTGGAATCCATAAAGCACATCCAACATTTCAACAGCCTAAAAGAAACCAAATGTGTAAAATATACTTGTACATAAAATTATATTTAAAATTTAGGGAATATTAAAAAATAATAATAATAATAAAAAATAAAATAAAAAAAGTAACAAAGATCCTCGTCATAGATAGTGGGTGACCAAATCCATCATCAATCTCGAGCCCCGTACCTTCAGATTCTCACATTCTCAATTCCTTAAAAAAGAAAAGAACTCATATCCCTTGAGACTTTACTGAGTGGCCAAGTTCAGGGAATGTTGGATTCCCCATATTCCCAAGCTAAGCATTTCCATCTAAACCCACACATAAACTCACCATTTTGTGTTGTGTAATCCAATAATATGATAACAATACTTACATATATAACAAATTTTACAAATTGTTTTCATCAAATGAAATTTTACAAATTGTTTTCATCAAATGAGTTGTAGATGGTGAATAGTGCAATATCATTTTCACACGAGATTATTATTGATATTACTTTTATTATATACTAACCATAACCTATCACCTGAATGGTTTTGAAAAATAATTGTAAAATATTCTAGGAATATATTAAATATGTATATTTTCCTCTTACATAAGTAGTGAGTTTCATCATATATTTAATTAATGGGACTCACCACTTATATGAGAGAAAAAAATATACATTTAATATATTCTCGAAATATTTTATAATTAACCATGAACCTGAAGATTTTGACTGATACCTAACTTTTTAGCTGGAAGACGAGAGAAAAAAGGAAAGCCACAAGCAAATTCGTGAAATGGTTCACTGCATACCATAATATACAATTAATAGAAATCATTAAAAGAATAAAGTGTGAATAAGAGGAATGACATGTGACCTTAGGGCTGGACTAGTTTTTTGAAGTGTGTGACCTTCTCCATAGGTCATATCTGAAGGATGTCTTTCCTGTTTTGTTTGGTATAGCTAGAGATAAGGGTGCCACTGTAGAGGATTAATTGAGGTGGAGTGATGGTTCCAGGTTTTGGGATGTTACATTCATCTGTCCTCTTCATGACTGGGAGCTGGAGTTGATGACCACTTTTATGAAAGTTATTTATTTGGTCAATATTATGAGGCATGCTTTGGATAAAATTTGTTGGCGTTTTACGAAGAGTGGTTTATTTGAGGTAAAATCTTATTATAGAGAACATTCTCTGGCAAGGATGTTTCTTTTGCTTGGAAGAGCATTTGGAGGGTTAAATTCCCACTCAAGGTGTATTTTTTTGCTTGGACCGCGGCTTTGGGGAAGAGTCTAGATATTGATAATCTTCGGCACTATAGGGTTATCATTCTTGATTGGTGTTATATGTGCAAAAAGGCAGGGGAGATGGTAGATCATTAACTATTACATTGTGAATATGCTAGTGAGTTGTGGTCACTAGTGTAAATTTGTGATTATGCAACAACTAACTGAATGCATATCCTGTTTAGCGAAGAAAAAAAAAAAAAAAAACCGAATGCATATCCGTCCTATGGATCTTTGAGAATTTTAGAGAAATTTCAGTAAGGGTCAATCTTGTGCATCACAATCTTCATCTGATTCATCTAATAATTGGGATAGAGCATCTTGTAATTGCTTTTTATAATCCTTTTTATAGAGGTTGAATAGTCAAGTTTAGACTTTAGAGTGATTAATACTTTTATGGAGTTAGAATTGATGTTGAACCGTAGGATCACAATCTATATATATTTGCCTTGGAGAAGTTGATTTTTAGGGCTCCCTTATGGTTTTATTATGCAACATAGACATTTCTTGGGATCCTTTTGTGAATCCATTATAAATCAGTAAGTTATATTAGACCAAATTAAAAGCATACTTAGATCTACTTCCTCCCTATTAAAGGAAATAAATACAATCCGCCTATTGACATAACTTTATCTACTACTTTTTCATGACGTCTTTGCATGTTGGAAGGGGTGTTTTAGTAAGCGCGGTAACAGTGTTGTTTCGAATGCGGTTATGTGGCTGGCTTGGAGGGAGCGTAACTGCGTAATCATAAGGATTTTGAAGGGACAGAGGGGATAAACTATGGACCTGAAAAAGATTCTGTTATATGCTTTGTTTGATTGGATAGGTGTAGGAATTATACTAATAATTTAAGAGAAATAAATATAAAGTGTTTTTGAATTAACAATTATAATATGAACAAAAGTAATAACATATAAATTATAATTTTAATTAATAAACTTTGGATTAAATATTAGAAATATCTTACATGTTTATAATGCTCAAGAACCTCACAAGCAATCAAGATGCTCTCCCCAGCTGGTCAGGATTAATAAGAGTTTTTCTCTTCTCACACATTTTGCATATGTGGCCTTGACATATATTTATAATTTCTAGAAAGGACATGACCAGCCATAAAATCCTCTCTAAACGTAATGACAATTACATGTAACATAAGATATGTTACTTTAGTTAATTAATTAATTAACAAAACAATTAATGAGTCATTAGTTCATGTAACTTCATACTAATGCATGCATGTTACATCTACCGTTCATATCCAGATAAGTCTTGATAATACCAAAGTTTACAAGTCTGCCTTTTAAATATAAATTAGTGAATAACAAAAATGATTTTTTCATTATTAAAAATTGGCAGATTGTAGGTATGCATGCATTTTTCTTATTATTGTCAAGTTACTGGCAATGATACAATAATATAATTTTGGCCAACGCTTAACGTGCATGAATCTCATTATGGAAGGACTGCCGAGATTATTATGCACTGACCATCAAAAGACTAGTCATTTTTGTATTTCATAGTCTGTGCTATTTTAACTTGCATCCTTTCCATTATGGTCCAACAATGTATCTATAATGATAGGCTACATCACTGATGGATATGATCAAATCAAGGACTACAATGAGCTCATTTATAATCAAGTCTACCAAATTAAGTAAAACTATTTCAATATATTAATATTTTACATCATAAAATATTATATACAATATCACAAAAAATTGTGACTTATTTATTGATAATATATAAATGCATCATAAAATAATATGTTGAGCCACATAATTCTAACAATAGGGGCATTGCACAATCCGCTTTCTAGTTCTTTGTTAGATTTCCTAGATACCTGTTCATTGTATTGAAGCCTTTGGCTTCCTTGTATACGCTTGTGTACTGAGTTTTTTTCTTTTTTAATAAAATTTTGTATTACTTACCAAAAAAAGAAAAAGAAAAAGGAATGACATTGCAAACAGGGACAGCACTTACATCCCGTTTGCAAAAGGCGTAATGGAGATTGGAAAGTGACAGCACATACCAACATGTACAAAGACTCACACTGATACTGATAACACCTACTTTGATTTCAGCAAAAAACTCTCAGAGAGAGAGAGAGAGAGAATTGTGACAAGAGTATCAAATCTAATCCACATTCAATCAGATTGTAATCATTTTTTTCAATTACCCTGATTGGAGCCGCCAGTCACGGGTATAAGTATTTTCCTGCAAACTTTCATAATTACTAAAAGACGAATGACATGTGCCCGATGCCTCGCGGAATAGGCGTGTTGTTTTTGGTACGGTTGGGTTCTGTTAGACTCACATGCCCCTTTTTTTTTATCTACACGTTCTGACCTTGAGATGGATAGGATGGAGGTGCGTGGCTTGTTGTGATTGGATCCTGGGTATCCTTCAAAGTGGATGTGTCTTGAAAAATGTAAATTTTGCTTTGTTGTAGACTTGAAGTTGGACTAAAAACAAAATTAAAATAAAATATAGAGGAGCCAAAATTAAAATAAAATATATATGTTGGTAGGTGTTATCAGTAATTACAGCAGATCCAATACAGTTCCGAAGCTGCATTATCATTAAAAAGAAGAAAGAAGAAAAAAAAATGATATTAACCAATTATTAGAATACATCAATTGAAAATAACATATTTGCCGCTAGCTACAAAACTTGTAAATCTACCATGAAGAAAAGTCTAAGTAAAAGTGCAAGAAGAAATCGACATGACAGATTAAGGATAGCAAAATCCCAATTTTTGCTAACCAAGGAATTAATTATTAATTAATTTAAGTTTAATCCTTTAAAGGACCAATCAAATTAATTTATAAATAATCTTATGCATGCATGCTCATGATAAGCGTCATTTCAACCAATCGAATTTATTTCTTTAATAAAATCTTTGTTTTTTATCCGATTTTCAATCCAAAAAATGAAAGCAAATGATTTTTTTTTTTTTTTTTTTTTTGAAAAATTTGGATGCGCCTGGGATACGCATAGAAGTACCCTAAAAATACAAGTACCCAAAAAGTATCTGGTACAGATATGGGTTAATTTTTGGAATACCCGTGCTTCATAGCTTTAAATACACTTTGATGCACCATTTTCAACACAAGAAGGTTGTTGTAAAAATTATAGATCTGAAAATGACTTCTTTTTAGAGTCTAAACAGAAAATCCTCTTCTATGTTGGTTCAATCTTAAAAGTTGAATTTGTGAACCTGAATTGTTTACATTGAAACCACAAAAATTATCACCCTCTGTCAGTGAGTTGACTGACTTACAAGACTTTCAGATTGATGCAGACAAGTTCATTCACGATAAAAATCTTGTAGAAGAAATTTAAAATTCTGGGCAGCTATAGTGGAAGCAAACAAATCATTTGTTTTGTTAATATGTTTGTGTTTGCTTTATCATTATGATTGTTAAACCGTTATGGTTTGATTTTGGATTCTAGTGTTAATCAATCAGATAATTAGAACATGTAAGTGTCAAAATCAAAATTTTCATTTCTCTCCTCTAAAGGACAAGTGATATCTTGATATAAACTTCTTTTTTTTCTTTTATATAACCATAATATCTAGATATGAACATGTCCCATGGACCATGGTCCACGTGATCAAAACATTAATTAGATGTGTGTATGTTGAAAGGTCAACCAACATCTTCGGCCCTTCAGTAATAGTAATACTGTATTGGCCGCATCAAAAAGAAAAAGTAATACTACATTGCTGTATTTTAGGGCTTATCTTTTGTTTCTTAAGGCAAAATAGTCTCATTTGTGTTCTCCAGTTCATTTCACGTAAACATGTTTTTGGGCTTATCTTTTTTTTTTTTTTTTGATAAATTGTTTTTAGGCTTATTTTTTATCACTATGTGAATCAATCAAATTCCTAGCTATTGCTTACTTTTTCTTTTATTTCTAGATGTAGATATTAATGTCATGCAATGCATACTAGTCCTAAAGATTAGTTTACCTGCGCTGTGTGGAACTTTCCAAATTAGCCTTCTATATAACCCAAGTACCAGCTACCATGTTCTCAGCACACTCCACGCAGCCATCCTTCTAAGTTAAAGCGAAGAAATGGAGAAGGAATAAAAACATGGTTGGGTTGGGACTTGGGAACCTGATTGAATTCATAGTTATAAGCAATCAAGCATACTTCACTCTGTAGGTGCTAACAATTTGATACCGATGGAAATTGCTCTCAAAATTGCTAACAAAATAAAAGAGATTGTTCTCTGCATATTTCATATCATTGTCCCAATGTGACTGGAAAACAACATTAGGCAAGAGGAATCAATTAACTCCCAACTTTAAGTAACAACTGCTGGGTTATGTCAAACAACATTAGGTATTCAAAATAGGGCATGTAATTATACAATACAAACCATGGGGCATTAAGTATTATACAATACTCATGGAAGTACAGTGATGTGATACTCATTTCTCTCGTATAATTGTAAGTTTAATTAATTACATTTATTTCATAAACTTCCCTATCTGAACTAAACTCTGCAATGCTTGTTACACTTCCCTACTCGGGTCTCAATAACTCCCAACTTTCTCATGCCATCTGCACCCAAATAAAGAAAACAAAACAACCAATTAAACTAACGTCACATAGACAAAAATTGTATAAGTACACTAGGATTTACATAGGAAGGAATCAGCCACAAATAATTCAAGTTGAACACGATTTACACGTACCTATCCTCAAATTTTATATGCATGTTGGCTTTCTTTTTTAGGAGGTGCAAAATTAGGCTTAGAACCTAGAAGTTACCAAAATAGTTAGGAGCACAAATACCGTGTAAATCATGTTGACAGTAAACCCATAAACAAAACTACACCAGATTGAACAAAAGTGTCCAGACAAACTCAAATTAATATTGAAATTCACACTCAAATGCTCTTCTTCTTGATCTTCACTTGAGAGTTCCACTGCTCCACGCTGGGTTGGTTCAACAATTGCACCACTTGATTCTTCCATTGCAACAGGGAAATAGTTTTCCTCCAACCCACTACGTGACAAATAAATAGACCATCCATATGTACTTTTAGTCACATGATCTTTTTAATTAGTTATGTGACTTTTTCAATTAATACATATGGATAGTTTGTTTAATTGATACGTAGTGAATTAAAAGAAAATTCCTTCAAATCGGATTGGAGGAAAACTATGTCCCTGCTAAAATTGATACTTCTAATGGCTTCTTCAATAATTACACAAATAATTAAATATTCAACACTTGCCATTTGGGGATATGAGGAACAATAACCAAATAAATGTTGGGAAATGTTTTTGTCCCACGCAAGTTGAGTTTGGCGGTGGTCCTCTTTTCCCCTTTTTGGCCAAGATTAATTAAGAAAGAAAGAAGGATTGAGATTCCATGCAATATCTAGGCTGTAATTCATTTGAATGGTTAGGATTTAAAGTTAAAAAGTTAACTTTTAATCTCAACATTTAAATAAAGAAAACAAAAAATGTCAGAAGGGTAAAATAGTAAAAAACTACAAAAAGTAAAAAAAATTATGAGAAAAAAAGGTGATATTGTACCAATGTAATACCTTTTTGATATTGCATGGGATCTCATTCCAAGAAATCAATTCTTTTTACAAAGTGGAATCCTTCAAAGGGGTTTATGGAATTCTATGGGTGCTTGTCCCTATTTTGAATCTTATATTAGGGAAAACTATTAGCCCCACACGAGGTTTGTGAATAAGTGATTGTCTGTGAATAAGTGATTGTCTGATAATGAGTAAGAAATACCTGTCTTTTTGCTAACTAAAATATATTGAACTCATAATTCATTAGATAATTTTTATGAATGCCAACTAAATATCGTAAGTAAATCGCTCAGGGTTGTTTAAGGACCTGTACATAAAATTTTAATAAATTTGAAGAAAATTGTATTTAGAAATAATCTATATGGACTTCGCGGCGCATTTATTTGTGTCAACTGTCAAGGGTCCCAGTATTCTATATGTACTTCGTCGCGCATTTATTTGTGTCAAGAGTCCCCGATTAAGACAAAAACAAAGCTGTGGAAGACATGGAAAGCGCGTTTATCAAGAAGTTTGTAAAGCACGGACACATCCTAAAGAATTCACCCATGTGCGAGAGACAGACAGAGCGTTAAGTTAAAAAAGGAAGTGGGGCCGCCGCTTTTTATTTATTGTGTGTGTGAGAGAATGTGAATGAGACTACTCTACCCTCTCGAAGCTGACTCAGTCACTCAGCCTATTGACTAATGTCACAAAAAGGTTGGAAAATCGCTGGGTTGAGGAGTCTATCCGAAATAGATTCGTTTCTTTTAAAATAGAATGAATTTAAAATTAAAAAATAAATGAGGTCTAATATAGAGCCGACTGGAAATGCTTTAAGAGGTCTTTCATAAGTCAATCTTATTGTATAATATTTTTTAGGGGTTTTTTTTTTTAAAAAAGAAAAAATCAGGAGTAAGCATTCTAAGATAAGAGGACAATATCTTGCCTAACACGAACATCCTCTAAACTGTAAATTTTATAATTAATAATATTTTTCTTTATTCAAAATTAGAATCTCCAATTTTTTTTTTTAAAAAAGATTAACAGCATGTCAGCATCCCCTAAATATTATTAGAATCACCTGCTTAATAATTATGATGACGATATATCGAACAAGTTTGAAAAGGTTACTTCACTTACTTGATTAATATAAGAATTTAAATCAATACATTGTTTTTAAACAGAAGGTTACTTTTATCCTTCACATATAAGTTAATGTACGGTTTTTTTTTTGTTTTGTTCTTGGCTTTTAATTAATAGTGTTTCAGCAACATTTTACATGCTTGCAAATTAAAAAAGAAAAATGGGCGCTTTTCTCACGTATCTCATTATTCCCAACTTAATTTCAAAGTTATGAGCTTTTTTTAAAAAAATTATTATTTTTAGCTCTTGTCAAGGAATCATCACAGCAAACCACAAATAAAGGCAAACCATAGATCACAACAACGCCAAACCATGGGGCATTGAATAATTATACATTATTCGAGAAATGCAGTGATGTGATAGTACTCATTCCTCTCATATTATTAAGAAGCGGGAAATTGTTCCTGGTGAAGCGGCCAATCCAGCGGTTCAACAAGGCTTCAATGTCGTCGCGAGGATGGAGCTTGAGTATTTGATGGACCATTTCCGATACTGTTCAGTCCTTCTGGAATCAGTCGGACTCGACTCAGAGACGGTAGCATCTCGGAATATCGGCCTTCTTGAGACCGGTGAGGTGAGTTGAGACATGGTGCTTGCCTTTGTCGTAGTCAATGCTCACTTGCTTCTTCTTCTTTCTGCAGTGGATTTGGGTTTTGGAGTGAGTCGAAGTCAGAGTCGAGCTAAGGTTGAGAAGGGTTGGGTGGGTTATGGTATTGCTCATTTCCAACAGTTGACGAGTGAGTGTCGTTGATTAGTTGGTTAGTGAAGCGGATAGGGGAGCGCTTTTCTTTTCTCGAGCAAAAATGCTCTTACGACACCGTATAATTACAACATGGTGTGTTTCATAAATGAATAAATATCTTCTACCTTCTATTTTGTATTTCACTTTATATCAATGTTGTCAATTTCATTCTTGTGCCGATTCTGATTTGTCTATTAGAACAAGATACTTTTAATATACCATTTCGGAGTTATCATTATTTGCTCAAAGTCCGCTATTTTAAATAAGTAAAATAAAATCTACATAATTTATTAAGACTCTAAAAAAGCAGAAAGTGGATGCTTTAGTTATTGGTTTGAGTTTGTGCACTTATACAAGAAATTAACAACTATGCATTTATACTCTACCAATTGTAATAAAACATGTATATGATTTGTTACTATTTTAAATTTTGATTATTTTATAAGAAAACAAAACAAACAAATGTTTTATTACAATAGAACACATGTATACATGTATGGTTTTGTTTTGTTTTTGGATTTTAGCGGTGTTGCAGCTACATTTTTACATGCTTGCAAATTAAAAAAGAAAAAAAAAAAATGGGCGCTTTTCTCTCTCATCTCATTATTCCCAACTTGTCAAACTTCTGTGCTTTTATAGTTTTATTAAATTTTTTTTGTAGCCTGTACGTGTGAAAAATAATAATAATAATAATAAGTTTGATTTGGATAATAAGCTTGCTGTTTCTTGACGAAGTTTTTCGTTTGCGTTTTGGTGGCTGTACCCTGTACGTGTGAAAAAAATAATAATAAGAAGAAGAAGAAGAAGTTTGATTTGGATAATAAGTTTGTTGTTTCTTGACAAAGTTTATCTTTTGCTTTTTGGTGGCTGTAGCCTGTACGTGTGAAAAAAAAATAATAATAATAATAATAAGTTTGATTTGGATAATAAGCTTGCTGTTTCTTGACAAAGTTTTTCTTTTGCTTTTCGGTGGCTGTAGCATATACGTGTGAAAAAAAAAATACTAATAATAATAAGTTTGATTTGGTTAATAAGCTTGCTGTTTCTTGATGAAGTTTTTCTTTTGCTTTTCGGTGGCGTAGCCTGTACGTTTGAAAAAAAAAATTAAATAAAAAAATTAATTAATTAATAATAATAAGTTTGATTTGGATAATAAACTTGCTGTTTCTTGACGAAATTTTTCTTTTGTTCACTCCCATTTTTCGGTGGCTGTAACCTGTACGTGTGAAAAAAAAAAAAAAAAAAAAATCTTTCTTCATCTTCTGGAAAGGAAAGTAAGGGAATTAAACAAAGTCAACATTTTATACAGTTGTTCTTGAACCTTTGTGAAGGAAGTGCGTCCAACACAAAGAGATTTTCTATAATCTAATCTTGGGGATTTTTTGTACGTTTGGTTCTAATTCTGTACAGGAGATCAGGAGTGGTTGTTGTTTTTTTCTTTATTTATTTTTTTTCTTTTGGAGAGATTTAATTATTTTAGCTAGATTGATTTATAAAAAGAAATAGAAAAAATCTATATTACATTACAACCCCATATAATGGAGCCCTCTTACAAATACGTTGGTCTTACATGATTAGGTCTTCTTAGATAAGTTTGAAGATTTTTTATTTTTAAATCAGGAGTAAGAATTCAAGATAAGATGACAAACTGAGTCGTGTTAGGAAGTTTGTAATTTGTACAAGCTTAGAAAAAGGAGAAATATTTCAGGCTTAGAAAAAGGAGAAATATTTCCTAAGCAATAATTGTGAGGATGGAAAAGAAAAAAAAAAAAAGTTCTCATTCTTTCCACTTAATTAAGGACGTCATTGCTGGGGTTTAGATGGGAATAGCATCCATGCCGACTTTGAGAGTGTCTTTATCACTGATCATAATTCGTAAGTCAAAAGGTAGACAGTGGACAACAGGAACGGCTCAAATTCCACATTTAACAATTAATACGAAATACGGTTTCTTTTTAGCTAGGGTTAGCACTGACCACTTAGGAAGGCATATATATTTGCCTTTACTACCATGGTTTATAACCACAGAAGCAAAATTTGTCAAATTTGGCAAGTTAACGATAATTACTCCTTTTTAATTATGATTTTTATTTGATTGAATTGGTCTTTTCCTGATTTCTTGAAATTTTTTTATGCTGGTCAAGTTTTAGACTTCAAACGGACCAAAATTTTCAAATCTTTAGGTTTAAAAAAAAAAAAACAAAAAACACTCAACTCAAATTCCAAAAAAGAAAGAAAT
>BKZX01027338.1:64916-86052 GCA_014362285.1 Fagus crenata
TTTTGGAGAGATTTAATTATTTTAGCTAGATTGATTTATAAAAAGAAATAGAAAAAAATCTATCTTACATTATAACTCCATATAATGGAGCCCTCTTACAAAGACGTTGGTCTTAAATGATTAGGTCTTCTTAGTTAAGTTTGAAGATTTTTTATTTTTAAATCAGGAATAAGAATTCAAGATAAGAGGACAAACTAGACTGTTAGGTAGTGAGTCGTGTTAGGAAGTTTGTAGTTTGTACAAGCAATTTTGAAAAGTGATCGATTTAAGATTGATTTGTTTAAGTTTATGTATAAGATCAAAGAAATTTCTCACATTGTCATTTTAACTTACTTGGCACGAGACACTTTGATTTAGTGGTTTAGTTAAGTAATTATTATTTATTACACACAAGCATTTATAAGGTTGATGAATTTTGTTTTCCTCCAAGTTTATTGTATAGGTTTGAAAATAAAAGAGGTGTCTATTTGATTAATTAATTATATCATGTAGTTTATGTCCATACAATATATAATAGCCCAAAGTTTTGTAATCAATTTTGTTAATCCTTCATCGTGACACGCCCACTGGCGAAACCAGTACAGGGCCAGGGTCAGATTTAAAAAAAAAAAAATTAATAGGCATAAATATGTAAAACAAATAATTGGATTCTATAAAATGTGTCCATGTGTGGCTTATATATGGTTAGGAGTTTTGGTTTTGTTTGAAATTAAGTTCTTGCTTATCTAATGATTCGAAAGACGTTTTCACCTTTATATCATGAAATTACCTTTTTACCCTCAATTTTAAGTTAAATGATGATTGCATAATGTGGTATCTACTCGTAGAAGGTCTAGCTCTCTTCCCATTTAAAAGCATCCAATTCTCTCTCATTTTTATTTAGATGCGTGACACATGGCAAATAAACAATCCAACGGTTGAAACAAAGCAAAGCCAAACACAGTGTTTCTCTCTCTTTCTTTCTTGCTCCTCATGGTTAGGACATTCATGAAATTGATCAAGTACCCAATAATTTTCCTTTCTTCAGAGTAACTAATGTGTGAGACGTAGATGGCATGGAGACCACAAGTACACAATAGGTGGATGAACTTGAAGAAGTTTATAGAATATAGATGTCTGATTGCCAAGGCATCTATTTTATACCGACAACTTGAGCTTTGATGTTTACAATTCTGTCCACACCTCCAGTTATTGATAAGATCTAGTCATATTGGAAAAAAAACTGGCAAGTTAAAAGTACTGAAAAAGATTTTTTTGTCTTGTTTCTACTACAAAATGGCTGACGTTGTTGTTGTTGTTGTTCTTCAAAAGATAACCACATTGCTTGTACTTGTAGTGCTGCTCATAGGCCCTTCACTGCTTACTTCTTGTACCCTTAGCCTTATTTGGCACAAGTTTTCATAAATTACTTATGCATCAATGTCAATTTGCTCTGGTTGATTTCCACCCCCACGAAAGATTTGGTGTGTGTGTGTAGGTCCCTTTCTTCACATGTTCCGAATGTGTTACTTCCATGAAAGTCCAAAGCTAATCAGGGAACCTAAATTGCATATTAAAAAAAAAAAATTTACTCTAAATTAAGCAATTAGTCTAATTAAGAATTTTTTTTTGTTGCAATTAGTCCACCCTAATTTTTTTTCTTGGCTCCGCCCCTGAAAATAACACATTTAACAATAAATATACTGAAAGCATTGCTTCTTGACTTGCAGAGCATGTCACCCACAAGAGACAAACCTCTCCATTATCTTTTCTATTTGTTGTACCAATTTGTAATTCCCTTAATTAAAGTAAGATAATTTGTGCTTTTGTCCCCCTTTCAAAGTAGAATTATACACTTTGATCGGTTAGACACACAGAACAAAAAAGATACAATAAATGTTTATACCAAAGCACCTCTAACACAGAAAGGGTAAAGGTTTTTTCTTAAAAAAATATGCTCCTTAGGAGTTAGGAGAAGCATCGGCAATGATGCTCCATATAATCCACACATGGTTATGATTCTGTGGAAAAAAGTCATCTAGTTGATTTACTACATTAAAGTAATGAAGCCATATATAAATATGTAAAACAAATAATTGGATTCTATAAATTTGTCAAATTTGAAATTTTATCTCATGACTGACATAAGCTGTATCTAATATTGTTTAGATTTTGTCTAAATATATAATTTTTGTCAAAATTTGTAAGTTAAAAAAAGTTTTCGCTTATTTATGGACTTTAGTGAGGGTTAGTAATAGTAGAGTACAAGTATGTAAAGATTTTGATAATACGTGTAAACTTCTCCCACGTGTTGTAAATAGCCTCTTTGTTGGTAAGGGTTATATCCTCTATTGTAAGGTTTATATCAAAATATGCAATAGTTGACAAGTTTTATAATATTGAAATTTCGTTTGGTGGATATATGGGTTTTAGTGTTTATTAATAAAGGTTTAGTAATAATTTGTATATGTTTCTTGTGTTTTGTAATTTGTCTCTGAATTCGTAATGTGTTTTATGGTTATTGTAATTAGTGTGTAATAATCTATTATTTTAGTTGGTTTTTGTAAATACTAGACCTTTGTAATTATTAGTAATGTAAATATTGGTAAAACTTTTCATAAAATATTTAATGATTTTCAAAGTTTGTAATTTTTCTTACGTTTCAGATTAATACTCTTTAGCTTAGTGTAGTAAAACTTATATTGATATGTGTCAATAAGTCACTCATTCTCATAAAAATAAGTAAATAATTATATTAAGGTAAAAATTGATATAAGTGTTGTAAGGAGATTAAAAGTTGTGATAATATTTTACTTCATTATAGTACAATATTTATTAATATGAGTAATTTTCTAATTTATTTTTGTAAAAAGTCTGTCATATTTTGTAACCCTTATATCATTTATTATAAAACCTATCTCCTACGTAACCGGTTACAACTTTTTTTTTAATTATTTTTTTAAGCTGGCAGGACCGTCCCTCTGGCGGGACATAATTATTCCCCTGCTTACAAATATGCCAATAGTTGTGAGCCACGTGTTTCCGACAAAAAAAACTTGGTGGATGGCAATAGAGAAATAAGAGAAAGAAACAAGTGTGTTTTTGTAAGAAGAAAAAGTTACTGAAGCTTTTATTAAGGGCCCTTGATACTAGAGTGGAGAGAGGCGTAGCAGAAGAAAATGAGAAATCCTTGAATATGACTACATTATTCAAAGCTTACCATAAAAGATTTGGAAGAGCCACATAGGTTTGGTTCACTTATTAACCGTTAGATGATGGACAATAATAGATTTAATTTATTTAAGGTTGATCAACTAAATTTTCTGAATGTGACAATTTCTTGAAAAGAACATGATTGAAAAGGAAATTTGGATTTTTTTTTATTTAATTTATTTTCCTTTTCATGGTCTTTCTCAGCAAATAAATGTGACAAATCTATCACGAGCCTTGTAACTTAACTTGTATTTCCTAATATTTCCAATGGAACCATCCAGGGTTAGTGGCGGAATGATTTCAGTTCTAAGGGAAAAATTAAAAGATATAAAATTGAAAGCACAATTAATCTTAAAAAAAATGATATTAGTAACAAAATAAATAAAAAAATTGTATACTTGTCATACAAAGTCTAATTTAAATGTAAATCGTAATTATGTGCAGGTTTCTCCATAATCTCAATTACCTACAAGTATATATATTTCATTAACTTAAAATAAAGAAACAAAAAACATCAATTCATAGTTAATAACAATCAAAGTTATAAGAGATTAATCTAAATACACATCTCTCTCTTTCGAGAAATTATTCAGCCATTCGCTTTTATGGTATTCCTCTCTCTCTCTCTCTCTCTCCCCCCTACAAATTAACTTGATTACTCTTCGTTCTTTCTTTTAATGGATTTTTTTTCTTGCAACTTTACTCTTGGTTTATAAGTTTTTGTGTTGTTTACAATTCTTCTACTTTGGGTTGGTGCGTTTTGGTATTTTGGTGTTGTGTTACTTAATTCTCCATCACATGTTTTATCTCCCAATCTTATGACTTTGCTTAAGTAAAAATTATTAATTGTTAAAATACTTTTTTGGCTAAGTGAGTTTACTTCTTTTAAAAATAGTTGATTCTTAATATATATTCTCACGTAACGCGTGTATCCGTAACTAGTATATATAGTAAAAGTTGGGTTTTAAAAATCATGGTTGTGTTAAATGATTATTTCCTCTTTAAGGCAAGATATTACTCTCTCCGAAGTGGCTACTCTTTATTAAAGATAAGTCAAAATGCATGGTTAATCTCTACAGTTTACTTTTTTAGCACTTTTGGTCCTTAACATTTAAAATTAACGCTATTAGTCTTTAAAGTTTTCAAAATGGACACTATTAATCCCCCGTCCAATTTTGCTAATTTAATTTCCTACATGACTAATGGAGAAGTGATATGACATATTTTAATATTATTATACAACACATTATTTTCTAATTAAAAATTTGACATAAACCCATGGACTAACCCAGATCTATCCCTAACCTCAAATACCCGATTCATAACAGCCCCAATCAGATGACCATTTTATAAAATATTGATCGAAACGAATGCAATTTTTAGAATAAGATTTTAAGGTACTTGGGTTATTTTCATTTTCAAACAAAGGCAGAAAGAAAATTAGAGCAACCCTTAAGCATCACAATTAAGATACTCCAAAAGGGAAATAGTAATTAAGAGATTGGATATTATTAAAAAATTATTTAACATAATAAAAAAATTACATCAAACAACACATTGTTGGGATAATTTTGATAGCAAATAGTGACAACGTTTCCAAGTATATTGTACCCAAAAAAAAAAAGTGCTCTTCAAGACTAATAAACAGAATATTTATACAGATATAGCCAACCATGGCACCACCCATTTGTGAGTACTAAAGCTGTACCAGACTGATGCCTTTTTGCTCTTTTCAGCACCCATCTTTAGAGAGATTCCTGAATTGTCACTCTTTAAACTAGACCAGCACAGCTCATAGAATTTCTTGATCTCTGCAATTCCTGAGAAAATGACTCCCCAATGAAAATGTGATAAGCTTGCTCTTATCCTTCATGAACATCTCCACTTAGGCAGTACAAGGAGAGTGTGCCAAAATCTTCTCATCCTTCATGCATCACGGGCATTTGCTAAATTCTTCTCAAACTTCATGGAAGCAATTGCTATTCAGACTTTGTGCACATCATTACTCATTTATTAATCTTCTGTCGTTTACTCCCTACCTTGTGTTTGCCTAATTTGGAAGCACTAGGTGTATGAATTGCTTCATCTTTCTTTCTTGTGTTAGTCTGCTCCATCTTTTTCTTTTCACGATTTGTCATAACTTTGTTGTGATCGCTCTTGCTCTTCTTCCATCGTCCTTCCGACTGACCCTTCATTGATTTTGCATTAAGGGAATGCTTAGCACTTTGAACAGATCTTAAACCATGACCACCACTACCATAAGACGAGTGACGGTCATTTGAGCTAGGGGTACCGGCATTGTTTTTCTTCTCCCTCTTTCTTTTGCTTTGTTCTACAAAATCATTCTCCTTGGGTATAGAACCCATTGCTTCGCGTTTCCTCTTCTCTGGCCTAAAAACAATAAAGCAAAATAAGCAAGTCCAACGGTAAGGAGATGAAGAGATCTAAAGAAAGAATCGATCTGCATATAAAATGTGATCAGTCGTACATGGATCCAGAAGCCTTTGAAGAGGAATCTGCAAGCATCATTTCGGTATCATCAGCACCAGATTCTTTGGTTGTTTTGCTGTGGCGGTTCTGCAATAAGATACAGGTGGGCAACACAATCTTCCATCATATATTGGAATATGATTCTTCATCAAATATACTTCAAATGAACTCCAACAAAAAGAAAAACCACTACAGGAAGGACATTAGATTCCATATGTTTAAACTGATAATGCTCATTCATTAAGGGGGAAAAGAAAGTCTTTATGTGTGTTTATCTAGTGACTTTATCTAATGAATGGGCGAGGACACAATAAGAGACCAAATTGATAGTAGAGAATAAAAGGAAAAGGGTACAATAAGAGAAGAATGTAAGGATAACAATAAGAAGAAGCTTTGTAAAATTTCAATAACAAAATCAAAATTTCAATACAAAAACAGAGAGAGAGGTGATCTTAAGACATGCTTCATTATATTGCTAATGTTTTTCCCAAAATTATAACACAATTGGAAAGCCGAAGAAGCATGCGTCTTATTAATGCCTTGTGTCAGTAATTTCCCTTTTAAAACAAGGCCTCCATGGCAAGGAGCCTATGATCTAGCTATGTTTGCATCACCAACAACTTTTAGAAATAGAGATTACACAGTTTGAAAATACTTCATTCTGGTAAAAAGAAAAGTTCAAACTTTGGGGGCCTAAACAGAGCTCAAAGGAGTTTTTCAACCAATTGGTTGATCAAGCCCCTCCTCTAACATTAAAAATAAATAAATAAAATTATAAAAAAGAGCATAAACAGAAAATGAGAGAATCACCTCAAAAACAGTCTTCAGAAAACCCTTATATTTCTCTGGAGTAACTGACTCAACTACTGCAGAACCACACTTCCGTATCATTATCTCCACTATGACAGTGACCTGTAAATAAAGATATACATGCATATGTATGAAGATTTCCAAAACCAACAACAATACATTTTCATTTATATATAAGGGAAATAAGCGCTTAATGTCAAATTTGCATGTGCCTTTGATCTAAAATGATGTCTGGAGACAGATGACCATGGTAGAACTTCATAGATGACATCAGACAGAATCCTGTGTAGGTCTTTGGCTTGTAAGCATGACACTAGTACTTTCACGAAGCCCAAAACAGCCTGTTAAATATGCAATCAACTAATTAGTGTCAAAAGCAAAATCGTACCAACACTGTAAATCAGGAGCAACTAGGAGAACACTCACTTTTATAACTTCCGCCGCTTTGGTATGAAGCAAAGATAATAGTGAGGGGACAAGATCAGGCATTGAAAGATATATATCTACATCCTTATAAACCAATACTGACAGGGCAGACACTGCTCCACTCTTTATATGAGGAGATGAACCAGAAAGATAGCCCATTATCTGATTATTGTAAAATCATTAGACATTAGAGATGAAAGCAGCTGTGGAACTGGTGATGCATCAAAGGACCAAGTAATTAAAAGTATTATCAGTATCAAATGTTCAAGTAGAATCATTTATATGCTCACCATGCTAATCAGTTTGTGATGAGGTTCATCAGAAACAGCTGATGAGTCTTTCAAGCTGGCACTTATCTTAAGGAGTACATCATAAGCAACTTTCCTGACCTCTTCCTTGCCCTACATATAAAAAGTGCATATTACTAGTGCAGCAATCTCTCCTATCACGGAGTTCGTAACTAATTTTCAATATCAAATTAAAGTTATAAGGGTGACAACTGATATTTTATATGCAGTTACAATGAAACTTAAGTAATAATGACACAAGAAGCTTCAGAAGGCTCAAGTACTAACTTACTTCAAAAGGTTGACAACAGAAATGTAAAGTAATGTAATACATCAAGAAGAAAGACAAAATTGGACCACAGCCCCCACCACAACATACACACACAAAAGAAAAAAGAAAAAAAAATCATAAAAGGGAAGAGGAAATATCAGCGTACACAAATAACCAACTTATTAAAGCTAGTTTCCCAGAAGTTGCAAGACAATAAGCTCCCCTCCATGTTTTCAGATGATCTAAAAGTACATACTGTCAAGTATCCTCGTTATTCATGAAAAATATATTTGAGTGCATTGACTCCCTAATTGGAGATCACAATTGACTTCAAATTAATATTCAAATCCACCAATAGTAGAGTAATGGCAGTAAACCATTAACTGATTAAGAGTTTTAACTTTTAAGCTACAAGCTTCTTGGCCTAGAAAAATTAAAGGATAGAAAGGAGTGACGTGAATGGGATAAAGATTTCATTATTCCTATTTACACAAGGTCAAGCCGAAAATTCAGGCAGGGCTTCCAAGAAGTACTCTTAAGAAACTAACAAGTTTTAGAGAGAGAGAGGGTCAACTGACTAAACAAAAGTTGGGGTAAAGCATAGTTACAACATTAAACTTCTTGAAATAATAGCTCTTACCTCCTTTAGAGTGATTATAATCTCATTGAGAATAAGAAAACCCTTTGTATTCTCCTCCTCCAAGCTCATCTGCACACAGTGTATGAAGGTTTAACAAAAATTCCATTACAGAAGTTCAACAGTCTTTTTTAAACTGTAAAGAGAAGTAAAAATTTGGAACCATGGCCCATGGGAACATAATACAGCCTCATTCAACATAAAATGTTTGTTGAAGATCCTTTAAAACGAGAACACAAGCACGGGTATCAAGGTCCACATCAGACATAAAGGAACCAAGTTCCAAATGTCAAAAGAATGCTTCCCCAACGAATTTCACCACCCAAACAATAAATCAGCTACACCACTCAAAGAACTTTGCTTCCTACAAACTAAGGGAGGCAATGTTTGACATGATCCGCAAACACAACACGATTTTTTATGAGTTAGTTTTTAGTGTAAATGAGTTCATGTCAAAGCGGATCAACCTGCTTTGACAGGATTTATAAATAGGCCAATACTGTGTTGATCTGCGTAACCCGCAATCAACCCAAAATAACCCAATTCATTATTTGAGTCAAGACAGGTTGACTCGTTTTGACACGAACCCATTTCACCCATATAAATATATATCATCTTAAGTAATTACATGAGACACATTCATAAAGAAGTGCTAAAAATTTCAAGGGTCGAATTATGGGTATTATGCAGGTTTCAGAATCACTAACTGAGACATAGAAAAGAATTTGAGAGAAAAATGTAATTCAATAAAATTAAACAATTAACAGGTAGAAAAGTAAAGAATGAGATGAAATAGAGGAAAGCAAAGATAGAAAGCGCACCAAGGCAGCTCTCCAAACTTATCGTTATATTGTGCTCCAATGTATAGTGAAGTGAACAAACATCTTTCTAATAATAATTAAAAAAAAAAAAAACCCACCTATTTCTATTGAGGACCAACTGCACAATTACTTACCCTCAATCTTTTTCTTTTCAATTGTTTAATAAGTACAATTAACCCCATTCTAAAAACTAAATTACTTTATCATTACCTTAAAGAGACAATTATTTACCTTCAATGTGTGAACCATTAAGACGTGGATACTAGCAAAGCGACTTCTAAGAGATGCAATATCGACAGGAGACTTGAGACCGAGTAACAAATCGATCAGCTCAACAAATCGGGAAGAAGAAAACCAAGCATGTTCCTGTCACATTCCATAACATAGATGAGATTTCATAATGATAAGAAGCTCCAAAAATAACAATATTTAAGAGTAGGGAGATGCCAATTCAGACCTCTAGAATTCTGCTCAAGGTGTAGTATGCTTCACGATGACCAGACTCATTAGTTGCCTAAAAACCAAAGGTTCACAAATGGTGTCAGCCTAAATCCATTAGTCAAAGGGGTAACAGAATTGGCATTAATACAAAGCATGTCATGTGGGTATAGAGTGTCAACAATATACCTGAAAAGTGCGTGTAATAAATTTATAGATTAGATCAATAAGATCCTCCTTGGCTCCTTCAACAAAAGAAGATGCTAGCTCCATTATCAAACACCTGAATGAATAACAACATTAACGAAACACTACATCATCAATCTATTTTATGATCAGAAAATGGGGGAAATTTTTTTGACTTGCTATACAATGCCATTTCACAGAGACTTCCTTCCAAAATAATGATACTGGTGGCAGTAATGATAGCAGACCAAGCACTAGACTAAGATTATTGAATTTACCGCTAAACTAATTATTAAAACTAAAAGCCTTGCAAATGACCAATAACCCAATTTTATATGATGCACTTTTACCAGCTCTGCCACCACCCTTGGGGCCAAAACTCACTCATCCAAAAACAAAAACACTCACATTTACCTCTTAACATCTTTCTCTGTACTACTTAGATTTTTTTCAATCAATGCTTGGTTATGACTCCCCAACTTTTCAAATTCACCCTCACCATCTACGAACTGAAACCTCTCAAACAATGACATGAGGATCTTTTTGGTTACAGAAGAATCAGTAATAGAAGCCAAGCATCCAATGGCATCCTGAGAAAATGAAAACAAAAAAATATATATTTAATGGTATTATTATCTGGAAATTGGCTAATATTTCATACTACCAAAGAAAATATAGACTAAGAGAATATCAGAACTACAAAAGCAATTAACCAATCTCAGACCATAAAAAGGGTAAAAATTAAAATTAATACAAAAAACTGTAACCATATAATTATATTTAAGAAAAGATTAACACAACATTCTTAACCAAGAAACTTATACCCAATTGAAAATATTGCGAAGCTTAGAAATTGACTCTCAGCTGAATAATATTACAGACATGGAAAAATCTCAAATGCTGATCTATATGCACATATTCAAAACAAAATCACATATTAAGTATGTGCTTAATTTTAAGTCCATCATGAAGTTGTATAATCAATAGTTGTTCCAAAAGAAATGACATGTTACTAAGTTCCAATGCCTCAAAGCAACTACAAGTGTAGCTTCCCCAAAAACCCAGTGTGTACCGTTTGGCTGGGCTTGTTAGCATAAAGAGACCATCATGTAGGGAGGTCAGTGTTGGTGTAAAATGGGTTCACGTCGACCATCATAGTACCATGAGACCTGCTCAAACCAAGAGTCTCAAGGTTGATACTAGTGCCTTTGAACATACATATCAGTTCTTTTTCTATAACGAAAATAAAACAAAAAATTGCATATACCCAAAAACAGTGAAGAAAAATCAGGAATAAACGGTAAAAAGGGAATCAAATTTGTATAAAAACTGTGTGTACAGAATTGCAAAGGCTCCACCTCTCTATAAAACAGAATATCTATGGACTAGGAAAACAAAAAAAATTATGGACTACTATCATGCTTTTCCCGTAATTACAGGAAAGGAAAAGCAAGAGAACATATATCAAACATTCTAAAAAATGAGTTCAATGAGTAACAAATGGAGAACCTTTAGATACGAACGCTTCTCAGGAAGTGAATCAACAAATAAGTCTGTTAGAGCGTGGAGCAAGTCTGTGGAACATGATGTCAAGGCCTTGATGTTTCTGGTTGCAGTCTTCTTTGAGTAAGTGGGTACATTTCTGAACTGTAACACAGGATCTTTTACTTCTGAGGAATTTGGGTCTCCAGAATCTCTTTTAGGGCTAAGAACATTTTTGTTTTGATAAACGAGAACCTATGCAAAAAGCCAAAAATGCATAAAGAAACAAAAAGGACATAATGCAAATATGAACATCAAATAAACATTCAAAGAAAAACACCCAGGCTCTACCGCATTATGAAAGAGAGAGCACCTGTAAGGCAACAGCAATAATTTTATGCATAAAGGAGTCCTCCTTCAAAAATTTAATTAGTCTTTCAGCCAAAGCTCCAACATTTTGGCAAGTATCAGTTGGATGGCAACAAAAACTAGGTAGCAGTCCCCACAGGTCACGGGCATGAGCCTGAAGATCTTGACTGATACCTAACTTTTTAGCTGGAAGACAAGAGAAAAAAGGAAAGCCACAAGCAAATTCATGAAATGGTTCACTGCATACCATAATATACAATTAATAGAAATCATTAAAAGAATAAAGTGTGAATAAGAGGAATGACATTGCAAAAGGGTGGATTGCAAGTGAGACAGATGTCTCTTTTTTGGGCAAATGGCTGTGGCATTATGCTACAGAGGATGGTGCTCTGAGGTGTAGAGTGGTGGAGAGTAAGTATACAGTGCTTGGGGTGGTTGGTGTTCGGAAGAAGGGAGAGGGGGCTATGGGGTCTGCTCATGGAAGTATATTCATTAGGGCTGGACTAGTTTTTCAAAGTGTGTGACCACCTCCATAGGTCATATAATGTCTTTCCTGATTTGTTTGGTATAGCTAGAGATAAGGGTGCCACTGTAGAGGATTATTTGAGGTGGAGTGATGGTTCCAGGTTTTGGGATGTTACATTCATTCGTCCTCTTCATGACTGGGAGCTGGAGTTGATGACCACTTTTATGAAAGTTATTTATTTGGTCAATATTAGGAGGCATGCTTTGGATAAAATTTGTTGGCGTTTTACGAAGAGTGGTTTATTTGAGGTAAAATCTTATTATAGAGAGCTTTCTCTGGCGAGGATGTTTCTTTTACTTGGAAGAGCATTTGGAGGGTTAAATTCCCACTCAAGGTGTATTTTTTTGCTTGGACCGCGGCTTTGGGGAAGATTCTAGCTATTGATAAACTTCGGCGCTATAGGGTTATCATTCTTGATTGGTGTTATATGTGCAAAAAGGCAGGGGAGACAGTGGATCATTTACTATTACATTGTGAATATGCTAGTGAGTTGTAGTCACTGGTGTTCTGTCTTTTTGGGGTTCAGTGGAGTGATGCCACATAGATTTCTCGACGTCTTTGCATGTTGGAAGGGGTGTTTTAGTAAGCAGGGTAACAGTGTTGTTTCAAATGCAGTTCTGTTTTGTGTCATGTGGCTGGTTTGGAGGGAGCATAAGCATAAGGCTTTTAAAGGGACAGAGGGGATAACTATGGAGCTGAAAATGATTCTGTTATGTGCTTTGTTTAATTGGATAGGGGCATTGCACAATCCGCTTTCTAGTTCTTTGTTAGATTTCCTAGATACCTGTTAATTTTATTGAAGCCTTTGGCTTCCTTGTATACGCTTGTGTACTGAGTTTTTTTCTTTTTTAATAAAATTTTTTATTACTTACCAAAAAAAAAAAAAAGAAAGAGGAATGACATTGCAAACAGAAAGTCTTAATACTCACTGCAAACTTTCATAATTACTAAAAATTTAGTTTTTTTAGTACAAAATTAACAAAGGCTAAAAAATTTATATAAAAATGCCAAATATAGTCAACACGTCAAGGACCAATGAGCTGTAACTCAGTATATTAAATGGCTTTTAAGGGAATTTCAGCACAAGAGGCCAGCAGTTCAAGACATAGTAAGGACTGAGATCAGGTATGTTTCATCATGTACTTTTATAACCAATGAGAGAGAGAGAGAGAGAGAGAGAGAGAGAGAGAGAGTTTTGACACTAAATGCTTGCATAAATATATTAAAAGTAAGGTGGACTAAAAACAAAATTAAAATAAAATATAGAGGAGCCTATTTGATAAAAGGCAATACAATGGAGATTGGAAGTGACAGCACATACCAACATGCACAAAGACTCACACTGAGAACTCCTACTTTGATTTCAACTAAAAATTTACTGAGAGAGAGAGAGCTGTGACAAGAGTCAAGACCCAAAATGAAGGATAAGAATAAATACCTTTACGACTAGCCCGCTCAAACGATTTAGCAAGAGGCACTAAATGCTCAATATAGTACCCTAGCGATGCTACAATAACATAATCTTTTAAAATAGGTATCAACCAAACGTTCAAACAAGTGAAGTCATCAGCACGTAGGGAGATAGGTAAAAGTGTAAGTATCCTCTCTGGTCCCATAGCAATTACAGCAGATCCAATACAGTTCTGAAGCTGCATTATCATCAAAAAGAAGAAAGAAGAAAAAAAATGATATTAACCAATTATTAGAATACATCAATTGAAAATAACATATTTGCCGCTAGCTACAAAACTTGTAAATCTACCATGAAGAAAAGTCTTAAGTATAAGTGCAAGAAGAAATCGACATGACAGATTAAGGATAGCAAAATCCCAATTTTTCCCCCAAGTTGATGCACAAACAAATAACATCCTAGAGCTCGATGTTACCAACTCCCACCACTATTTAATCCAAATACCCTAACATGATGGAAACTTCATCAAAAAGGGCCCTAAATCACTAGTACTAATAAAAATATTTGGTTCACTGCAAGGCCCAAACACAAGAATGGAATTGGTGAATTGCTAGTCCCCAAAATTTGAGCTTTTGGTCGTGACAACAAAACCAAATAGACTTTATATTTACATGGTCATTTCAAATCAAAGCCTTATCAACATGGGAACAGTTAAAAATAAACTTATCAACTTACATGGTCAGTGTTGGATGTGCCCCCATTAGCAAGGTTCATCAAGTCTGCAAGTTTAAGCACTATATTCTTCATAAAGACGTATGAGACTTCTCCTACAACCAAAAGTACATAATATGAGCAGAAATTGCAGTGGTTTACTATAAGTATCAGTGTTGCTCACAAATGGCTGTAACATACTGAACATGAAGGACACAATTCTAACATACGGAAAGGGGTATAAATCAGCATATACATGACTTGGAAACTCACCGTGACTTCCACTTGCTCTTGGGTACATATAAAAAAAATAGAAACAAAATGGCCCATACATATTCCTAAAAATCAAAATAGAAGCAGAAGGGGGGAGGGGAACTAAAAAAATTTGTCATAAGAATTCAACTTTTAATCATAGATCAAGGGGGTTCATTAAAATTACGAAAAAATACAAAAGATACAACAAAATATAAAAGGATAAAGCTATAAGATCAAAAGAGTACCTAAATGCATGGCTATGCTCTTCACAATAATTCCATACTATAAATGTAATATGCAATAAATAATTGGGAACTCAGCGTTAAAGAAGAATGAATCCAGTATGAAAATTATTTCTCATAAGCCATTTCTAGTTACCCTCTTGGCTTTGTAACTAAAGATTTTCTTCCATCATGTTGCAAGCCTCTATGAAAATGCAACAAGGTTCGAGCTTCAACTATTAATTGATCACCAAAGCCCTTTATGAATAAAATATTTTACTTATAAAAAAAAAAGTAAGAGTTTTGAAATGAGTTTACAAATTCAAAACTACAGATATAATGTAATTTTAAACTACTCCCTCCGTCCAATTTTGTTTTTCCACCTTAGAAAACTTAACTTTTTAAAGGAACATCATTTGATGCATTGTTTTTAAAATAACAAATTACCAGTTTCCTAACTACCCATCATAATTAAAAATCAAAAAGCACACGGAAAATAAGTATTAACTTTTCAAATGAAGTATACAGTAAGTTAGGAAAGTTATGAAAATTGTGTCTATTGACTTTTCGAAGTAGGAGAGTATTTCGGGACATCCCAAAATGGAATAGTGGACAAACAAAATAGGGCAGAAGATAAATCCACTCAGCAGGACACATAACATCATGGGTTTAATCTTACATGATATATTGTATCAACAGATTATATATTTAGTTATTTACAAAGTCCAAGTAGAATCTAAGTAACTAAATAACTTTATGAGAAGAATCAGGGTTCAAATCCTCCCTCTCCCACTTGTTGTAACAATTGAATTATCAAAATATAAATGTCCAAGTAAATTATAATTTTCTTTTCTTTTTTTTTTTTTATACAAGTATAATTCTATTTTCTTTTATAAGTGAGTGGGATGAGAAGTTTCCCACCATAAGGCAGCAGCGCCTGACTAGGCTTCTATCGGATCACTTCCCCGTTATGCTGGAATGTGGCCAATTTAGGCATGGTAAAAGACCGTTCCGCTTTGAGAATATGTGGCTAAAGTCTGAAGGCTTTGTGGAGAGGGTGAAAGGTTGGTGGCAGTCATACCCTTTCCATGGCACTCCCAGTTATGTGCTGGCCCAAAAACTCAAAGCCCTTAAAGGGGATTTGAAGAAGTGGAATGAGGAATGTTTTGGGAATGTGGCGGTCAAGAGTCATCAACTGCTGGCTGAGTTGAGTGTTTTGGAGAATGTGGCAGAAAGTCGCTTGCTGTCCAGTAATGAGAGGATCCAGCAAGAAAGATTGGTGGCGGAGTGGGAGCAAAACTCTCTTCTTGAGGAGATTAGTTGGCGCCAAAAATCTCGGGAATTGTGGTTAAAGGAAGGAGACAAGAATACCAAATTTTTCCACAAAATGGCGAACTCTCACAAAAGGTATAACACTATTTCCTCTTTGCTGGTTAATGGAGCTCTAACCACTGATCAGCAGGTTATAGTGGATTGCATCACTCACTTTTATACTGGGCTATATTCTGAGGAGTCGGGGTGGAGGCCTAAACTTGATAACCTTGCTTTTTCCATGATTTCTGCTGAAGATGCTGCTTGGTTAGAGCGCCCGTTTGGGGAGGAGGAGGTGGTAGGGGTGCTTAAAGCCTTTAACGGTGATAAAGCTCCGGGCCCGGATGGCTTTCCCATGGCGTTTTTTCAAACTTGTTGGGATGTTGTTCATACTGAGGTTATGGAATCCATCAAATATTTCCATGAGGTAGGTACGTTTACAGAAAGCTTAAATGCCACTTTCCTCACTCTAATTCCGAAAAAGGCAGCGGCTATGGAGGTAAAGGATTTTCGGCCCATTAGTTTAGTGGGTGGGATGTACAAGATTTTTGCTAAGCTTTTGGCTAGCCGGCTGAAGATGGTTCTTCATAAGATTATAGCTCCATCTCAAAATGCTTTTGTGCAAGGGCGTCAGATATTGGATTCTGTGCTCATTGCAAATGAGGTGTTGGATAGTAGGCTAAAGGTGGGGTTGCCGGGGGTGCTTTGTAAACTAGACATTGAAAAGGCTTATGACCATGTGAACTGGGAATTCCTCATCTATCTTTTACGGCGATGTGGTTTTCCGGGAAAATGGTGTAACTGGATTTGGTTTTGCATATCGACCGTCCAGTTTTCGATCCTTGTTAATGGTAGCCCGCAAGGTTTTTTTGCAAGCTCAAGGGGTCTTCGGCAAGGGGATCCATTGTCTCCTTTGCTTTTCGTTATAGTCATGGAGACATTAAGCCGTTTGATGGATCGGGCCACTATTGGTGGTTATATTTCTGGTTTTGCAGTGGGCTCGGGTGATGATCCTCTAGTGGTATCCCACCTTCTCTTTGCGGACGATACCTTGATTTTCTGTAATGCTGATCAGGTTCAAATTGCACATTTGCGAGCTGTTTTCTCTTGGTTTGAGGCTGTATCTGGGCTGAAAGTCAACTTGGCAAAATCTGAAATGGTTCCTATGGGTGTGGTCCCAAATTTGGAGAGTTTGGTGGAGCTGATGGGCTGCAACATTCGATCTCTCCCAATGACCTACTTGGGGCTTCCGTTGGGAGCCAACTTTAATTCGAAGACCATATGGAATACTGTGATTGAGAAAGTGGAAAAGAAGCTTGGTGGGTGGAAGCGCTTATATCTTTCTAAGGGTGGTAAGCTTACTCTTCTTAGAAGTACTTTATCCAGTATTCCAACCTATTTTCTTTCCCTGTTTCATCTTCCAGCCGGAGTGGCAACTCGGTTAGAAAAGATTCAAAGGGACTTCCTTTGGAGTGGCCTAGGTGAGGCTCAAAAAATTCATTTAGTTCACTGGACTCAGATTTGCAAACCCATCCAGGGTGGCGGCTTGGGGGTTAAAAATCTGCGGCGGTTTAATAAGGCATTACGGGGTAAATGGTTGTGGAGATATGGGAAGGAAAGGGATGCTTACTGGAGGAAAGTAGTGGAGTCTAAGTATGGGAGTATGTGGGGTGGGTGGTGTTCTGAAGAGGGTTATGGCTCGTATGGGGTGAGTGTGTGGAAATCTATCCGTAAGGATTGGGGGTGCTTCGTGCCTTTCATTTCTTATAGGGTTGGTGTGGGTGATAAGGTGCAGTTTTGGCATGATATTTGGTGCAATGATCTGCCCCTTAAGGTGCTGTACCCGGAGCTCTTTTCCATTGCTAGAGATAAGGACGCTTCTGTGGCTGCCCTTATGTCTTTGAGCAATGGCACCCTTCATTGGGATGTGAGTTTCTCTCGGAATGTCCAAGATTGGGAATTGGAATCCTTGGTTGCCTTTATGGAATTGATTTACTCTCAAACCTTGGATGGAACTAGACAAGATCAGCTATGCTGGAACAAGATGGAGCAGAAGGAATTTTCTGTGAAGTCCTTCTATCATTGCTTGGACCCCCCTTCCTTGGGTTTTCCTTGGCGTGGCGTTGGGAAGGCTAAAGTCCCTCCTCGTGTAGCTTTTTTCACGTGGACTGCAGTGTTGGGTAAACTTCCAACTATTGATAATCTTAGGAAGAGAAATATGGTGATAGTCAATCGATGCTGCTTGTGTAAAAATGCTGCTGAATCTATTGACCACTTATTTCTGCACTGCAATTTGGCTAAGGAGCTATGGGACTCGGTTCTGCTGGCTTTTGGAGTGTCTTGGGTTATGCCTTGCCGGGTTAGGGTGTTGGTTGATTGCTGGCAGGGAGGTTTGGGTAAGCAGCGTAAATCCTTGCTCTGGAAAGCTATCCCGCACCGCATCATGTGGTGTCTTTGGAGAGAACGAAATTTGAGAAGCTTTGAAGACATGGAAATGAGTCATCCTGCTGTAAAGATGTTATTTTTCAGGACCATAATTGAGTGGTTAAATGCCACAGGCTGTTATTCTTTTTCTTCCCCCCAAGATTTTCTCAATTCTTGTAATTCTTTAGATCATTAAGTATATTTCCTGTATACTTGGTGGTTCTTCTTCAATAAAACTATTACTTATAAAAAAAAAGTGACATCCAAGTAAATACTTTTTTTGATCGCATCATTGACATCCTGGTAAATTCTTATAAAATTATTTTGCTAGGCTCAAGTCGGGAAGGTTGAAGTGGATTTGAGGTCAGTCTTAAGTTCCAACCTTACAGTCAGTAAATTTCAGACACTCAAAATTTATATTGAATAAAAATGAGGGGTAAAATAGCAACCTAACCAAGAATATGGATATATCACAGTACTACGTTCAAATTGATTACTAGAAACTAGTCCTAGCAAAAGCTTAATATAGTCAACACAGAATAATGCAACAAGGCAAGGTGTACATACTGAAAGCATAGTCCAAAGTGAACATATCATCTGTATAGGATATAAGGTTTGGCGGTGTGATGCTAAAATTGCTGATCATGCTCTTCTTTTTGTCAAACAATTCAAGCCATGCCAGCTTAGTATAAGACAACCAATAGCATTGCTCGATCATGTTTTAACTCAGGTTGACAGCAACTTCATGCAGGATTCAATCCCAAAAAAAACTCAAGACGGCACAAGATATCTAGATTGCATAAATGAATAAACACCTTAACTTACGTAAAACCTCAATAAGCAGTGCCCTGTGCAAGTAGATCAACTGATATCAAATGCCCAAAGTGTGCATCTAAGGATTCAGTGGTTAATTTAATTACCTTATCTGAACAAAGCAGTAGATTAAGAGAATCTTAACATGTGTTTTTCTCCTTTTTACAATCTACTGCTAAAGATCAATTAGACAAATCAAACAAGTTGACTTGAAGTGAGTGGAAATTTTACAAGTGACAATAAACAAAAGATTATGCTGCAGAATGTAGATATCTTTTTTGATAAAAATAAAATAAAAAAATTGTTTTATTAAGATATAGAGGTGGTAGCCCATGTACACAGGAGGTATATAGAATATAGATATCAATCACATATACATACCAAGATTGAGGAACAAAACAGATATGACTTCCAAAATATGCTCATCTGGAATTCCACTATAAGCACCAAGGGCATTCTCAAAGATAAGACAAACTGATTTTATTGAACTTGCTTCCATGCTCTCCTGACTTACATCATCAGATGGTTTATCTTTATCAGTCAAGAGAGTTTTATAATCGACAAGATGGCTGAGCAACTCTTTCAAAATACTTGAAGCCAATGATGCAGTGCTAGCCTCAGAAGTTAGAATACCTAAATCAGTATTGGCACATGAATCAGAAGATGTAAAAATATATAGACGAATTAACCCATAGGAGAGAGAGAGAGAGAGGTGATGTGATATTAAATGAAATGTAACAATCACGAACAGCTTCTTTTTTGAACTTATTTGCTCTATTTTTTTGATAAATAACAAAACTTTATTAAAATATAAGCAACCCCAGCATACTAGGAGTATACTAGAAGTACAAATCGCAAGGAGCAGAAATCCAAAAATTGATGCAAAGAAACACAAGAAATAGAACCCCTCATGGCCACCCAATCAAATAAAGTTCTAAAAAACAATAACTTCAGCTCCACAATAGTCCTCTCAGAATCCTCAAATCTATGACCATTACGTTATTAAACTTTATATTGTAATCTCTAGGAGAACTTTCTGTGTACCCCTATGAAAATTCTGCTTCGATGAAGTTACTACTTACAGAAAAAGAAGAAGCTAAATCATGCACGAGATGAGACAGCAAAAGGAGCAAGATCAAAAGCTTCAATGCCAGAGCCATAGGTGTATCATTAATAACGTTAAGATTCAATAAAATTTAACAAGAAGCATACCTGCTAAAGAACCACAAACTAGAGGAAGATTCTTAATCCACAAGCTTGATTCTCCGCCATGAAGTATATCCATAGCACGTTTTAACAATGTTGCTGCAGACATATCAGTGTCTGTGTGGTTCTTATCACCCAAAGACAAATACGAAACAAGCAAATCTACAATTTTCTCCATCTCTAAAGCAATCAATTCTGTTCTTGATGTTTCGAAAAACACTTCAATAACTTGAAGAACGTGCCTTGTAAGCACCGAGAACTCTGAATTCAGAAGCTTCAGCATTTCTGAGATTACTTTTGAACTTACTTTTGCCGAGAGACTCGGGACACTAATTTTCACTACACTTAGCATATATAGAATCTCCAGATGTTCGGGTTTGGACAATGTATCATCTTTAGACCCATCTACAACCCTCAAACTACATAATTTAACTGCCAAAGGCATGTGATTTTTGAGCATAGACAGTACCAACTTGCTCGCGGCCTTGATAACGGCCGAGCATTTAAAAGACTTAAAAGCCTTGTCAAGGCAATCTTGTGCACATCTCCTAACCTGAATTTTCGATAGCATTGCGAAAAGTAATCATTGCATTAACAAACTCACAAATTCAGCAATATATACGCATTTTTATGAATCAAGAATCAAACTTTATAAGAATTACCTTGGGACGGCGATCCACCGAGAAATCAAGGAGCGTTTGGAACCCTAATTTGAGAGAATCCCAATCCTTTAAGTCGCAAAACCCTAACAAAACCCCCAAACACTTGACCACAGCCCTCACAGTGGCCACACCCAGCACTTCATTGCTCTCCCTCTCCTTCCCGACCAATCCGACCAGCAGACCCACC